>JABFOV010003234.1:0-17052 GCA_022817685.1 Aradophagus sp. ZL-2020 | reverse complement strand
GTGTAATAGGTATAAATATCATACCATTTTTTTTTTGCTCGTTAAATTAATACTAGAAAACTCATTTTATAAAAAGATATGTATATATCAAAATCAATCAACAAAAAATTTTCCTCTTTTGTACGAAAATATTCAATGTAATTAAATTTCTTTCCTTGCGAAATTTGAAAACTTTAAACACGCAATTTGAATATTAAATTTTTAATTAATTGAAATTGACGTAACCCTTACGTTACAATACTTTAAAAACAAAGTTATAATAGTAACAATAACAACAACAACAACAACAACAAAAACAATAATAATAATAATAATAATAATAATAATAATAATTATAATAATAATAAACAAAATAATACGTCCGTTTAGAATAAAACAACTATTGAAGTTTCATAATAACTGTAACGATTAGCTCTCAGCTCACTGTATAGTGTTTCAGTATCTTCCACGCTCTTCGCGTGACATTTACGCAATGAAGAATTTGTGCAATTGTTCCACGTTCGCTTTCATGCACGAGCATGGATTACGTCTTTAGAATTTTACACGAAATCATGATCAGTGTTTCAGCGTCGCGTAAAACAATTGACCTCTTCTTTTCAGCATCAAACAATATTCTTCTGCCGTTCATTCATACCCTCGTTAAAATTATTGCAATTTTCTTCCTTGGGTCTTAATTTCTGTTAACTTCAAATCGTTTCATGAATTTATTTGCTTCAAGTTTAAATTCATTTTAAATTTATCCAAAAAAACGAAACAAAAAGAAATAAAATGTTGGAAATCTACCTCACATTCGTTATTTATCAATTCCATTTATCATGATTTTAAAATTATTTTCAATTCCAGCTTCAAACCGATATAAAGCGAAAAAACTTTCTACCAAAAGCGCGTTATATTTCTCTCTTCGGTTGAAATTGTTTATACGGGATCAACGCTATTCCACATCGTTAACGTTGCCAGTCAAATTTTCTCAGCAATTAAATAACGGAGCACTGTTTTCGAGCACATACTGCGCATACTGTTGAGTCACCGGAAAAAGGCTCTCCAATTCGAGAGCCGCGGCCTGGCCGTGGTTTAGAGTTTAATGTAGCCAACTGGAAACCGAATAGCCGAATTTCACGCGCTTCCACGAATGTCTCTTTGTTGAAATAAACCGCCGTCTTATCTACCAGCGATAACCCCCCCCCCCCCCCCACCCCACTTTAATTTTGCATTCCAGCGCGAGTCACCCGTGCACCGCAATCGCATCGTCAAACCACGATTTGTCACTGAAATTGACATCGGGGAAAGATATGGGGAAATGGTGAAAATGACTGTTTTGATTTGGTAAAACCGTGGTATTTGAGATTTTCTTCAAATTTTGTAGTAGTTTGGCTTTATCAACTTTATCAACAGAGGAAAACAACGAAAAACCTCTGTCAGACTGGCCGGCGTCGGGAATCGAACCCGAGCCTCTCGAGTGCTAAGATTCAATGTTACCACTGATCTTACTTGCCCGGTAAAAGAATCAATGTATAATGTGCATATAAACATTATGCGAATTGCTAAATTTTCGTATTTTCAGTCTTGAATTGTTGACTTTTTTTAAGTTTAATACAATTCAAAACATATTTACATAATTTGTTTGTTTATATATATATATATATATAATTTATTGAATAAAAAAAACTAGTATATAAATTGAAGTGAAAAACTATTTTTTACAAATAAAAAATGATGTTTTTTTTAATAATATTATTGGATTTGATCATTTTTCAAAATAATCATGATCCAACAAATCTTTTTCATTCGTTAAATAATCATAATCATGGCTTTTCATATTAATCGTATCAGACAGTCAAAATGAAAAAATAAGCAAAATCACTGTTTGTTTGCACTATTAAAAATATTGTTTTGGTACAAAATAATATTCGTTTAACTAAGCAATGGAACAGCAAACAAAAAATATAAACAAAAAAAAATAAACAAAGGTGAAAAGAGTAGCTCACTTTGTCTTTGTTTATTTTCTATCTTTACATTTGGTCTGTCCTCGTTGTTTTTGTCTTCTTTTGATTCAAAATGACCTTTATTTTGGTAAACAATAAACAGCATACAAAAAACATAAACACACGGAATGAACAAAGGTGACAAGGGTGGCACATTTCTGCTTTGTTTATTTTCTATGTTTACCTTTTGTCTGTCCTCTTTGTTTACATTTCCTTTTGAACCAAAATGACCTCCAAAGTATAGATAAAGACAAACAATTTTTGTTGAACATTTTCTTCCGTCAAAACAGTCTATCTTGATTTAAAACGTTTTCGTACTTTTTTTCAAAATGTGGTATTTTTAATAAGCAAAATAATTAACGTTACCATTGGTACTTTTTCTTAATATTTTTACCATCCAAAAAAATTATTATTAATATATCTTGTTGTAGAAGCAAATCTTTTTGCAAATGCGTGTCAACAATTAAATCTCACAGTTGGAGTCTTATTTGTTGGCTCAAGAAAGTTTCCATTTGGCAATATTTCAAGACAGATCTTATCTTGGCTGACGGAAAAATTAATCACTTCACTTTCTCCGTCAAAAACGTAGCGGAAGTTTGCGACGTTGTCTTTTTTTATAACGAATTCAAACTTCGATTAATCTTGAATAGAAATGTTAAAATTTTAAATAAAAAGTGAAATAAAAGAATTAAACATTAGAAATGTTATTATTAAATCTTTCCAAATATACACATCACTTTTTTAGTGAATATATCTTTCAACTTTTTTATTTATTTATTTTTTAATATCATTTTTTTTAATTTATTCAGCTAAAAAATTTAATTAAAACTAAAAAAAACAGTAATGGCCTATTCTTATTTTTATAACAATTTTAAAAGTTTCAAAAATAGGTTGAAACAAAATAGCATTTGGTCAGGTTATCGCAAAACAGAAAAATCATAATCTGTTACGAAATATCTCAACGAACGTTTTCTGAATTTGTGATAAAAAATTTTGCACTAAAGAAACTAAATATAAACAAATTATTGTTAGAAAGTGAGAATTACTTTTTTTGTGTAATATATAATTACACTTTTGTAAAAATCTATTGATATAAAAATGTTATTCTTATATCAAGTGGATTACTGTTGTAACAAGTAGAATCCGTTCGTTATTAGAATAATCCACTTTATAAGCTGACATTCTGTTTAAATCTTCAATTTTTATGAAATATTAACATTTTAGGATTGTCAAATGAACATCTGTAAGGTTCCTAAGTTTACGTGCACAAAACGTAAATATTTACGTTTGAAATTTGAATATTGAATTGCGAATGATTCAATGAACTCAAATGTAAACATTAATCTTGCAATACTATTTCGTACTTTATTGTTATAAGATGTCCTTGAACTTTCCAATGTTTGTAAACAAAATTAAAACTGAAAAAATTAAATACCGGAACCAAATATGCAATCTGCGCATTATAAAATATAGATATTCAAATTTACTGTTACAAAACTATATAACAAAAATACGTTATATTTTTGTTTACGATTTAGTGAATCAATAAAATTTCATTACAATGTCATGTACACGAAATTTCGAAAGTTTTTATTAACGAATTTGAACTTGGAAAAATTTTCAATAAAATAATGTTATCACTTGTCGCACAATCGTAATATAATTAAACAAAATTATACCTTAATTATAAAAAAAAATTTACTTCAAAATTTGCTTTACATTCATACATTTTACTTTATTTCTCTTTCCACAATTTACTGAAAAAAAAAAAAAATTGTGCGAAAAAAATGAAAAAAACAATTTCACTTTTTCCAAGCTCAAATAAACATATTTGTGCGCGTGACACACACAAATATCAAACATTACAAACTCGACCCACGAACCGTGAAATATCCCTTTGACAATCCCAAAGCACGACCTCTCGATATCAACGAATCACCTCGAAGTTTACACGAGTAGCCGTGAAAACAACAGTCGGCGGATTTCGTCGGCGCGACACTTGCGCCTCGGCGAGTTTGAACGGTTAGAGGGCTGTCGGCGGCCGAGGCCGGCCTCGTTCGGTTTGACAGCGAAGCGGGTTGATAAAGCGGCCGCGGCCGGCGTTGCTTCCGCGGCGCGCACGCCGCTCGATCGGCTATTTTTAATTACGCCGCTTCGGCGTCGCGCGCCAACCTGTCAGGCGGATTGCCGGCCGCGGGCTCGTTTTCCCGGGCGGATTGGCGGCCGAGGGGACGCCTACCTTGTCAGTGGTGCCGAGCGCCGATCAATCACGGGGAAACGGGCTTCACTTCGGGCAGCTTTTCTTGCGCCAGTCGCACGTATCGTACACCCCGAGCTCCGTCGCGGCCATCACTGAATTCCGCCTGTTACGCAGACCCGACGGGCCCCCCACCCCCGCGCGCCAGGGCCGTACAGCGGGAGGCATCGGCAGTGTTGCCAACCCGAGTGCTATTTGAATGATTTGAATAACGAGGGGCAAATTTCGTGGAATTGAAGTTTCCAACGTTTATTGATAAACAAAAATTCATCGTATATAATTTAGTAACATATACTGTAATCGAAAATGAAAAAGTTATATTCTTGAACATTGTAATATTCTACGTACCTTCTTCTCTCAAAATTATCTAATCAACAAATGTTATAATTTGTATGAAGAAAAGTCTATCAGATTTCATTTTAGTTTACTATTAAACGTTGGAAACATCAAGAACGTGAAATTTATAGTTTTGTGGTGCTCGCGGAAATTCAAACATTACTAAATTAGTGCTTTTTAATAACAGAGTTAATTTTAATCGATTTTCAAAGTAAACATAATTTAGATTTCTTTGAAAAAATCATATTTACTTTTTTGTTTTGTTTTTTTTAATTTTTACCTACAAAATCTGCAATGTCGGTAATGTAGTAATTGACATTATTTTGCATTATCTTTTTTTTGGTTTATTTGTAACATAACTTTGACGAATTACGGAACTTTTTATTTCTTTTGTCAGGTAAATATAACTTTTAAAAATATTTGTAAGATTTCTAATAATATTTTCATGTGATTGCAAATGTTGGATTATCTTGAACATCAACAATTTTACGTGTCTTCTATTTAATTTGACTTCATGTTTCTGTCTCGTTGTTGTTATTTCTATTAACTGGTGTCCGGAATTGCAAAACAGTCAAAATCTTTTATAACAATTTAAGAAAATTTTTTTTTAAAACAACATATTTCGTTGCTGTTTGAAATAAACAACTGTCGAAATAATAATATCAAGAAAGATAATATTACAATTGATTAATTTTTATCTTAACGAAAGTTCATTTGCACTATCATTAACGTTATTATATAAAACACACTGTATCAAAAAATAAAATAAAAAACAAACAAAGAAAAAAAAAGATTATATTTTATTGATATTTCAAATTGCTAAGTTTTGCACTTACCCTGATTTAGATGCAATAATTTTATTACCCACACCACGTGACTGTTGTAAATCATATTCTATTGTTAAATGTATGTAAACAGCAAGGCAATATTGATCTTTCATATCCGTTACTTCATCCATCAACATTATCATTACTCTATAAAAAAAATAATGAAAATGAGTGAAAACGAAACGGTTTAATTAAAAATGACTTATATTTCATGGGAATTGATAAAAACGTGATTCGTATTAAAATTGAAATAAACTTCAATAGAACTAAAAAATGGACAAACGTTGTTCAACAACACGCTTCTCTTTTAAATGATGTTTATTTATAGCAGACTACTATAACTGTGATTTAAAAAAAATCAATTGTTAATCACAAAATTATTCCTATTTAGAATATATTACATTCTCAGTCGGTCTGTTTAAGTTCGTATTAGATCGTAATAAATATATATCAGGCTGAATTTCCTGTATGCTCGTACATAAAGATAGGTTCACTTTTCTATATAAAAAATATGTATCATTTTGTCAATGTCCCTTAACCCAGAATCAGTGGCGCTGTCAATTTCGTATCAACGAAAAATTTGCTTTTCACAAAGTATTAAAAATATACTTTAACATTCAATATTTCGCAATACAAAGATATATTTCATTACCGTCTTCGTTATTACTATTATTTATTGTTACCATTACGTCGCACTATCAAATCTCATTCAAAGTTCCCATTCTGAATCTGAAATCTCAGCTAAAGCGTCACAAGTACTGCGCAAGGTATCGCGCACCCGAATTCTCATAATTACAGTGAACTGAAACCACTAAACTTCAAGTACAGTCAAACTTCGACTGTCTATCAAAGTCAAAGTACGGTACCCACCGCCTTGCTATCCGACGCAAGAAAAATTTTCTATCTTGTTATTTTAGTCACACAAAACAAAGACATCCTACAAGTGACAAAAGATTATAATCGTCTACATTATGTTTGAATCAATTACTCGCGCTTTTAATTACAACTGATCGAATGTTAGTTTTAAAAAAAATCGAGTGCAATCAAGAAGAGATGAAACGCAGCCAAGGTTTGACTGTATGTTTGATGTATTTGAAATAGCTATAAAATTTCCAACACGTTTTAGTGAACGAAAATTATATACATGTAATTTAACATTATATATCAATTGGGTTTGACAATTTAAGTGAATGGACGCTTTAAGTGAGAGCGCTTTAAGTGAGATTCGACTGTACTACGTTTTCGCACTAGCCTCTATCATTAATCATTATCGTTAATGCTGTGCCACCATTCCCGGGTTAATTCTTGAATATTTAATTCCCTCTACAGGTGTCTATATCATACATTATTCAGAGTATTACTTTTAATTCTTTCGTATAAAACAATCGGAACCGAATCTCTTTTAATAATGGCTGCTTATCTGCGTCAATGAAAAGACAACGAATCGGACGACGAATTATGAACTTTGTCAATACATTCATGGCTCGTCTTCCAATTTTCTAGGTAAAAATGCACACTTCCGACAATAATTAATATATAATATTACTCAATCTATCGATCATTAATAACACGTATCGCATTCGAAACTGATAACAACGACAATGATCATTTTAATATACAAATAAAAATGTTTTACATCCGATTCAACAAGTAAAGATTACAATACAATAATCAATTTTTTTTACTTTTTTTCATTCTCTCATCTTTTCTAATATTGAAATGAAACTTATTTTCAACGATTCGACGGCATCGGCGATAGAAACAATTCACAAATATCAATTGACAACAATTAAAATGTTTTCAAGATGTATTTAAATATTCCAACATTTATTATCAAATGATAATAATATTAAATATAATTTAATAAATATGATTGAACAAAAATTATAAATTTTAGAATTCACATTTATAAATTGGTTTTTGCAAAAAAATTCATGTTAAAATATCATTAAATATGCATGAAATTTGAAACTTTTTTTATTTATTAACGAATTTGAATTTATTAAAACTTTGAATAAAATCCAGCCTCACATTTTCTGCAAAATATACCATATAGTTTTCGTTTTAAATGATGTTTACTTTATTTCCCATACTTTATAATTTTTCTATGAAAGTTGTGCAAAATGCACTTAAACAAAATTTCATTTTACTAAACTTTTTTTCGAATTCGTTGATAAAAAAGCATTAACTTTTTTCGTATAAACAAGAAAATTGTCTCTCGTATCATTTTCGTTGTTAATAAACGTCGGAAAATTCAAGTACATTTTTACAAGCTCGACGATAAACATTATTTGTACAACGGATTATTATTAAAATTGTTAACCACTTATATTAGGTTTGCGTCATTTTCAAGGAGTTTCACCAACGTACAAACGTGTACTAGCAAAAGTATAAAAACGTCAAGTTTGATTGCTGGAAATGGAATTGCACGGGAAAATAAATTGCGAGTAAACTGTGATTCGAATGTGAAACTGAAACACGCATCCAAAAAATACTCTTTTCAACGAGGAAGACTAACTTTACAAAAAGTTCTGCTCTCGGTATTACAGAAGCATGCGATCGTGCAAACGCCACGCACGACATTTGACCACGCTATCTACAATCGCGATTATGAGTGTTAACAGGCTAACGCTCACTAAAAAATATGGCAGTTAATTAGGAAGCGACTCGCATCTAAAACGATCAAGTCATAATCGTTATCAATCAATCAATCAATTATCAGTAACGCAATTGGAAAACAATACTTCTATTATATTGAATCTAAAGATTTTTGTCTATAAGTCAAATTCGGGAAACGAGATACCTTTTTATCTGTCGATAATATTAATGTTTATATACATATATACATGTATTTAAGTATTAGACAAAGGCCACATTTAATAATTTCATTTCAGAAAATTCTACAAAAGTCATAAGCAAATTGTCTTTTTATACGAAAAAACAATCAGACAAATATATTAAAAAAAATTATTTATAAATTTCGTATATTGTGGATTTTGTACAATATTAGTTACAAAAATGTAATGGTATAATTTCGGTACATGCTATTGTTACACTGAAAAAAAAAAAAAAAAAAAAAATTCTATACCTATACCTGTTTTACCCAAAGTCTATATATCAATTTGGTAAAGAGTTATTGCAAAAGTAGGAATTAGCTGCACTTTTTGATTACAAAGTTCAAATACACCTGCATTCGCAAGACGTTTACACCAATTGAGTAAAGACTCTGAAGGGGAATTGGTATGCGGTGCTGTGTCCAATTAGATTGATTTTTGTACAAATGAAGTAAAATGCTTGATAATATTTTTTTCTTTTATACTATAATGATAAAATTTTGGCGGTAGAATACACCAAGGTTCATGGACTAATACAACGTTTGAAGAAATCGAAAAAACAAAAGAGCTCACCAAATTAATACAAGCAAAAGCTCTTAACTCCCAAATAAATATAAAACCCTAGTTTTTGGTAACTTTTGGGACGAGTGTCCCACATTGGGAATCCTCTATCAGGATTGACCATTGTGTTTATCTAGTTCATCTAGAGTACCCAAAGCTAGTCAGGTAGAGACTGAACCGAGGTCGATGAATCCAAGTAAAAGACCTGGTCTTGGAACGAAGCATCGAAACACTGATGCTTTTCGTCGCAAAGTCGGAGCTAAATAATTGCAAGAAAGGTGGAAGAAAATAATGAAAAGACTTGAAGTGATTGAACACATGAACGACTGCCTTTCGTGTATTTTGGATAAAAAGCAAAAAGGTAGGGAAAATGAACCAAAACGATTGGTCTATGATATAAGCCGTCAAGCTTTAAATGTAGAATCCAGATATCGTTCTTGTCACCTAAAGCTTTTGGCGGTAGAATATATGCCTCTAGTAGAATAGATCCAATACAACGTGGATATTATTATCAACAAGAAGCAAAATAGAACAGACCCAAAACAAATCTCAGACTTCATCGAGGCTACTCTTCGCAGTGAGGTAATGAGCTGGGACCTGAGGTTAAAGACCTCGGAGAAGTTTAATTTAAAGTTTAATTGAAGCAACGAAACGCTGATGCTTTTCATCGTAAAGTCACAGTTAAACAACTCCAAGAAAAGTGAGAGGAAGTAATGAAACAATTAGGTGTTTTCGATGACTTCTGCGCAGAGCTGGAGAAATCTTTAGTTGAAGAGCACATTACTGTGCAGCCAACTACTGTTTCCGCTGACTGTAGCGACTCGAGGTATCGGATTTACAGTTGTCGCAGAGTATAGTTGAATGTGCCCAACTTGGAATTTCGCATCCATCAGCGAATTATGCACGATTTACCAGTGACAGTCTAGTAAATTACACTAGGATTTTTCTCTCCGTGTACTTGCACCAGTTACTCAGGTGCCAATTTCCACTTACAACATCAGATCAAGCATAGGAAAGATTGAAGAATCTTGCCACTTTATTCCTCTTCAAAACGTCTATCAGACTTTGCCGAGACTTTGTCTTCGCAGCGAGCTATGACCTGAGGATAAAAACTGCAAAGAAGACTAATCTATAGACAGAAGAGGTCAATGGACTTTTCGGATGAATGGCCCACATTGGGAGTCCTGCATCAGAATTAAACGTTGATGATCAGAAGGAACTGCCTTCTTTGTATATTCAATAAAAATCTAAAAGGTAAACAACCCGGGGAGCTATAACAAGTTCCGCCGGGTCATCTCCTTTTTGTGGTGGTCCATATGGATCACCTGGGATCTTTTATTACTAAATATATTCTAGTATTCATTGATAATTTATCTGCGTCACCAAATTAGTGACTTTGATGGCCTTTAAAAATGCAAGAGCGACTGATTTGTCTGATTATTTTTTCGAGTAAAAAAACAATTTGTTTGTGACTTCTATAGAATTTTCTCAAACGAAAAATATTTAAACATGACCTTTGTCCAATTCTTAAATAGATGTATATGTATATAATCCATTGATATAAATATTAATGTTATCAACAGACAAAAATTGACTATATGTGATGAATAAGAAAATTTCAAATAAAACATATGGAATATGTCAAATATGAAAACCTCAGTCGTACTTTTTAAATCTAGTAAGAAGTTCTCAAGCAATAAAAATTTTTACATATTTCATTTGAAAATTTGTTATTTCTTACATATAGTTGTCCGTTTTTGACGCGAAGCTTTAATATACTTTTTCTCTGCATGATAAATTTATCAAAAGTGAAATCTTCAATAATCGACTGATTGGTATTCCACTGATTGAAGCTTTAATAAATTGAACGAATGAAAACTATTAAATCTGATTGTCACATTCGGTCGTATAAAAATGTTTGACGATGTAGCGAAAATACGGCAAAGTAAACGGCAAAGTATAAAACGTACTTTTCAATCACTTGCAACATTTTCTCTTGTAATCTCACATCGCGTTCATACTCTATGCTATTTGCAATTATTTCATACATTTCTAGAAAAACAGCATATTTAACAATAATTACGTACATTGTAATAAAAGAAAATTAAGTATAGCTGTATTGTTTACATCACTTGTGCAAAGTAATTCGAAGCAATAAGGTATAATTATTGGCTATTCATTGAAATGATATCCAATCAAGATTTCATTGAAATACAACGATTTTCAGCTTCGCAAATTTGTAACTTAAACATATTGTGAATTAAGTAATACAGAAGCAACTTTCAGGCAAGTGAATTTTAAAATCTTGTAAATTCTATTTAAATTAAGTGTTGTAAATCTTAAAAAGTATTTTAATTTCGATAAGATGGCATTTGAAAATAATTTCAAAAATGATTTTATTTATACATAAACAGTTATGTGAATTGCTGCTAAAAAAAGTCGCATAACTGGAATATGTTATTTTGGTACAAGAAATTCAGTATATAATTGTTTTCAACTTATTGAAAATTTCATTTTCAATAATTAAATTTCGAAAATTTAAAATTCTTGACTATTTAATAAGTTGTAAATAAAATTTTACAACTCAATTTACAAAATCATGAATCTTGATATTTTTATCTTCATTCAACTCTTTTGTTCAATAAGTAGCAAAAGTCTTGATGAAAACTATACCATTTCAACTTTTTCGAGCTAAAAAAAATCTTAGAGCAAGATTACTTTATTCACAATATCTTATTATCGTTAAAACGTCAAAAAAGTAGAAAGAGAATACTAAATTTTGAAGTGACTTTTGTTACAAATCCAAACGTCAGTTATTAATGAAATAGCACAAATAATGCCATTCGCTCTTTCAACACCAGTCAATTGTGCTGGATCGGCAAACATTCGGAATAATCATCTTTTTGCATTTATACAACTGTACACTCTATATATCTACCGTTGTTGTCAGTTATCCGTCATTCGCAAAATACAAAAAAAATTGTCTGGCTGTTAAAAGTTCTGTTGACGCTTGCGTTTGGTGTCCATGGCGTCAAGTATTGGTTGCCGCTTGGTTTGATACCTTCGTCTAAGTTCATCGATTTCGCGTTCCATTTCTGCATCCAAGCTGGACATTCTTTGCTGCAGCTCCTCGTACGAAAGGAACTTTAACTACAAATAAATAAAACGTTCAGTCTTTCATTATCATTATTGTTATACGCCAACATTTAAATTTCACTACCACGCCATCTAAACCCGAATCATTTGGATGGAGGAAAGATATTGTTTTGTTTGTTAAAGTATCTGAATTCGTTTATTTGATTATCTCACTTAAAACGTCACTACCAAAGTTCTTGTCAACTTTGGAAAGTAATTAGCAGAGATGGTGCTGGAAGAGTACATGTTATATATACGTTTACAGCTCCATGTTTGTCGATGAAATGTTTAAAACAATTGAAATTCAAATACGTTTAACGCGTTTAAAAAAGGTCGCCATTTTGAAACCTTGTTGGTTAATTTATATTTCCGCTTTCCTCTTACACATAGATACAAAATAGAAATGTCAGCATTTTAAATAAGCTGATTCTGAAAAATTAAGTGAACGGACGCTATAAGTGAGAATCCTTTAAATAAAATTTGAATGTATATGTAAATGGCATTATGTTTTGCTAACAAGTGTTTCCTTTTTTTCAAACTTACGAAATCGAAATCACGTTCATTAAAGGCATTTTGAAACTTGGCATCATTATTTTGTGGTGGTAATGGTTCCTGCGTATCATGAGGTATTTGATTGGCCTGCAAGTGACCCTGAAACATTTCCGACTCAATCTGATTACGTACTTCCGGGTCATTTTCCATTTCAATGTTTTGTCCATCTTCTAGCTGACCGTTTCCCTGAAATAAATTGTATTTTCTTTTTATGATAACTGTAGTATACTCGTTTGCAATTTTAAAAAATGGGTAGTAAAGTTAGGAAAATAAAATTATAAATTTATAACTATTAAACGTGAACATTTTTAATCTTCGATCTCACTGTTTTTGAAATAATTTGATTAAAATATATATCTTTTTTGTGTATAAATATTTCAACTCTAAAAATTTTAAATCAACAAACTAAAATTTACCTTCCCGATTTCTGGAGCTTCTTTTCTGTCAAAATGGTCCAAAAATAAAGGTCGATACTTTTTACCAGGTTCCACTGAACCAGTATTATGCCCTGTTTAAAAAAAAATTATTTAAATTATGAATATATAAAACTTTAGTATTAAATATTTCTATGCGTCAATATGAGTGTATTACTTTTCATTGTGGCCTCTATATCGGTATCACTATTTATAACCATAGTACCAAGATCCAACATTGTTGAAACCAGCGTTCCAGTATCTGGATGGTCGTGACTAGGTACCAAAGTTCCAGTATCCTCTGGAACTGCTTTCATGGTTCCCGTACAATCGTCATCATCCTGCGAAAATGCAAATTGTCAATATTATAAAAATTATTAATTTTAACAATATTATTCAACTGTAACAATATATTTCTCGTTTATCAGTATTATCAAAAAAAAAAAAATAACTCAATAACGATTTTAAAAATGTTTTTACCGAATCATCAACGTTATTTTGCCCTTTTATCGCTACATTGTTAATCACATGGGTTCTATGAGCATTCTGTTTTTCTCGTATTTCATGAGCCTCTGCAATCAATTGACTAAGTATGCTTGGCTGCTTAGCATTTCCTAAAACCGATGATTTAGTTACAAAAAGTTCCAACGAATTCCAAAGTTGTGGAAAGGTCATACTTCATTCAACATCTTGTAGTTACCAATGAATTCATGATTCAGCAATTCAGTAGCAGTCGCTCGTTCTTCTGGATTTTTAACAAGGCACCCACTGACGAAATCAATGAATTCAGGACTCCACTGATCAGGCTCCCGGAAGCTTGGTGGTGGTTTTGTAGGAATCATAAAGATGGCTCTCATGGGGTGAATATCGCCGTATGGTGGTTTTCCTTCCGCCATTTCTAGAGCCGTTATCCCCAGAGACCAAATATCAGCTACGCAATCATACCCTATTTCTTGTATAACTTCCGGAGCCATCCAAAAGGGTGTCCCTATTACGGTATTACGTTTGGCCATAGTATCCTATAAAATATATAATTTTTATTCATAACATATCAAGATATGTCAAACATGATTGCTTTTCACAATGGTTGAAAAAGAGAACATTTTTAAACTGAGACATCCATCGGTTAAATAATAATAATTTTCATTCAACGAAGAATTGTTTAAACAGTATAACGAATATAAACGATGAAATAATTGAAAAAGAAAAATTAAAATTACAGTCAACTGGCCGGCGACGCCAAAGTCAGCTAATTTTGCATGGCCTTCGCTGTTGAGCAAAATGTTCCCAGCTTTGATATCCCGGTGAATTTTTCGTCTGAGATGGAGGTACTCGAGACCCTTAAGTGTATCGCTGAGAATTGTTGCTATTTCATCTTCTTGCAAAGTCTTTTTTCGTAACCTCATTATATCACTTACAGAACCCGCACCACAATACTCCATCACAATCTGTACAAGAAAAGAAAACATTAATTAATGCCATTTTGATATTTTTAATACTAATATGTATTATTGTAGGACTTAATCACCATCACGGGTTAAAATAACTTGAAACACCTGTATAATAACGTGGACAGTATGTTCAATAATATTTATTACATAAATATAAATATAATATTTTTAGTTATTAATTGTAGTGCTTTAAACAATTTAACATCATTATATCTTCTTCAGGTACAAGAAGCAAGTAATGTGTAATAATTGCTTTTTTATAGTAAATAGCAATTTTTTCAGAATTCAGTTTATAACAATAATTTATCGAAACATAATTTTAATTTTTTTTTAAGCTTCTGAAAAATTAATCTGTTGCAAAATTCATCTGTTGAAAGATATTATTAAACTTTGTTTTCGTTTAGAAATGTCAAGAATAAATTTTCAATTACATAAAACGTTAATAGCATACCCATAAATCTGTATTTTTGAAATAACTTCCATAATATTTGACAACATATGGCGAATCACATTGCTGCATTATAGAAATCTCCTTTATAATTTCTTGTAAATCTGTATCTACCGGTACTTGTTTTATTGCCAACACTTGTCCACTTTCTTTGTGTAATGCTTTATACACAGACCCATAAGACCTACAAAAGTTATTATTTTTAGAATTATTTTTAAAATTCTATGCCTATAATGACTTAACAAAAAAAATATTTCTATAATATGACTTGACACAATGTAATATCAAAATATGTAAATATTTTTATCATATTATAGTATAATATAATTTTATAACGTTTATAAATTATAATATAATAATATTATAGCGTAACAGAAATTGTTTTGACTTAGCATTAAGTAATTATAAAATAATATTTAATCAAACAATGAATTCATTTTTAATGTAAATAACTATCATTTATGTAATCCAAAGTTTAGAGGAAAAAGTGAAAAATTTCGAAATCAAAATATGTAGATTTAAATGTAAAAGTGACACTTGAGTGAAAGTTGCGCATGAAACTTTGTCATTGAAATCTAATTAATTTTTTGTAGAAAGTACAAATTTAAAGATCATAGACCTTTTTTCAATATAAATATATCTTCATAAAATCAATAATAAAAAACGAATTGTTTTTAATAATAAAATATAATTTTTTGTTACTCAGTTAAATTATTTCACACTTGATAAAATTTATATCTTTTGCGCAGATTATTTTATTCGTTTTAAATAAATGTTTTTTTAATATTATTTTATATTTTATACATATTATAAATTAATAAATAAAATAAAAAGTTTTATGAATTTATAATTTCTTTTGAAATCAATTGATTTATAACTCTAATTATTCATAAAGTTCAATATCAACTACTTTTCTGAATTTGACTCTAAATTTTTTCTGAATCTTTCTGCATCTTTCACTTCTAAGCAATTATCTTTTGTCGAGTCCAAAAACCAAGAGAGCCTCATTATGTAACAACATTTATTTATAAAATTCTATTAAAATATCGTGGTAACATTCTTAAGATTCTGTTCCATAAATGGCTTTGACATAAAAAATTCGACTTTTTCCATCCAACTGAATCACATTTTTATCGTTGCTTACCCTTCTCCCAATTTACAAATTATATCAAAGACTTCCTCCGGCTGTCTAGTTAAACTCTCCTCTGACAATTTTTTGAGTTCACTGAAAATAAGAAATAATTAAAATTAAAATTCATTATAATTCAACAACATACATTGTAATCAGAAATGAAAAATTTGATGTATAAGATATTATGCACGCACATAAATTACAAGTTCAAAATTGAACAAATTTTTACAATAAATCACTGTAATTAAAAAAATTTTTTGTATTGCAATCATAAAAAGTTAGTATTAGATTTTCTTATCTGCATGATTTCATTTTTAATATGTTTTATGACGTGTAATCTTTTTCTGCAACTTATGAAAAACACAATTTGTATTTGCAATAAACCAAATGCAAATAAAAATGTAATAAATAAATAAAAAAAAAAAAAAAAAGATAAATATAATGAATAATAAATAAATGTAGTGAATGTAATGATATTGTCAATTCCAATAAATCTATGCAACTTAAAAAAAATATATATAATAAATTAAATGCAAATAAATAAATAAAAAAACATTGTTTTAAATTTCAACTTATACATCATGAGTGTACAAAACTTTATCTTCGTAAAATAAGTTTTCTAAAAAAATTCATACATTCAGACTTTTTCTAATAAAATTCATTAACATGTACATTCATTAACATGTAAATTTTCATAAATGAAAATTTTATCTAATTTAATTGTCATTCGCCAATAAATGCTGGGAACTTGAAGAACATGAACAAAATGCAAAATATTAAAAAAAAATTCATAATTTACAATTAACTTGATCAGACTTTAAATAGACATTGATAATTGACGGCTAGCGAAAATCAAAATAAACATCATAAAAAAGTAAAAAAAAAAAAAAAAAAAAAAAAAAAGACAAAAAAAAAAAAAAAAAAAATTAGGGGCATCAAAACAAAAAATTAATAACAAATAAAAATAAAAAAAAAAAATTAAATTTTATAAGGTGGAAAAGTTCCGTGAATAATGATTGATTTATAATTTCAATATAAGTTGGGTGGGGGGGGTGAGGGAGGGTGTAGCACCGAAGCGCGTAGCGGCGCGGTAGAAAAGAAAAAACGAAAGAAAAAAGCATAGG
>JABFOV010003233.1:0-17055 GCA_022817685.1 Aradophagus sp. ZL-2020 | reverse complement strand
TATATATATATTTATATATAATGGTATATGTATAATACATACATATAATAGTATATGTAATTTATAGTAGAGGAATACAAAATTGAATAAAACTATTTAACTTTAAAAAAAAGAATCATAGTTGACTAAATATAATGTATTTCAAATTATATTTGTGCCAACATTTCTATTTTTGTGTACAATCAAATGATATGCACTCTTCACAAAATTAATTATAGTCTTTTATGACTTTAAAATCTTTCATACATAGATATAGCTCAAATTTTTGTAATGTACTTCACACAATATCAGTAAGACAATGTATATACAAAAGTATGCATACAAAAATTTACAATACTGAAAAACTTAAAAGATATTGTTTAATAAATGAAGGGCTTATAAAGTATTTCATATAAATTTATAACAGATACATACAAGAGATATGTAAAGTATAATACATTTTTGTTATCAAATTTAATAAGTATCAAAATAAAAATATGTTTATTTCATATATAATAAATACAAATCCAATACTGTTCACTGAAATTTTAGATTTGTTATTTATGACTAGTTTAGATTCTTAGTTTGGGATCCAAACAGAAGTTCACCTAACTTTATTTATAAATATTTTTTGATAGGGAATTCACGGTTTGGTAATAAGAAAAAATGTGACTCAAGGAGTTATACTGGGATCTTAACAGTATTTTAGTTGCATGAAAGAAAGCAAATGTTTTACTTTCCCATGAAATGAGCCATGGGGTCGTCATTTCGCATTCGCTTAATGTGATAAGCTTCAATTTCTTCATTTGTTGGTTCTTTCACTGTACACATGCTATTATAAGGTCTCTTACGTTCATCTATTTGCATCAATCTATCTACACTTTGTAGATGCTCTTTTTCCTTTTTTAATGCTAACCTTAACTTATCGTCATCTTGCTCTCGTTGCTTTTTTTCTTTTTTTTTATGCTTTGTTTTCCGTTTTGAGTTTGTTTGTTTTTCTTTTTCTTCATCAGATGATGATGATGAATAAGAAGAAGTGCTTGATCGATCAATTTGATTTTTCCGTCTGGTCTTCTTTTCAGAGCTTTTTGTTAATATTTCTTCTGTATTTGTTTTCTTCGTAGCCTCTCCTAACGGCGCTTTTGCTGCTTCAACAGCTTTCTTGCCTGCATTGCCGGTACAATACGAATTCTTAACAAAAGAATGGCAACAAGTGTATCCCCAAGTTCCATCATTCCAATACGAACCCCATACTGAAGTATGGTTATTGGGATAAATATCTTCTTCATATCGGGATCGAACAATTTGTTTGTCAGGACATTTTACAATCTGAAATAACAGAGAGAATACGTTATTTATTAATTATTTTTACAAGTAATTAAATAAAATATGTACTATATGATTTCATCGATGAAAAGTAATCAATTAAAACATAAGAGATATATTGTCATAAATTTGATAAATAGTAAACTAAAATGATATAATAAAATATTAAATGCATATGAAATTAGAAATTTCGTCAGACGAAAATGTATAAAAAAAATGGTAAGAAACTGGATCCAACTACAATGAAATCTATCAAATTGAACAAATTTGTATGTTTTTAGGTCAAACCTGCTGTCATTTGCTACTTAAATCTAGCTACACATGTCAAAATGGTCAAAACTGATTCTTTTTTGTATTTGAATATGGTCTTTTGTCATTTCTATGGGTTTTCGTTTGTTGAAAAGTTATAGGGAAACTTGTATGTACTTAAATTAATTCAATTATAATTAACGTTTACCGTTCCACTTCTAGAATACTCTATGTACTGTTCAGTTTGAGCTAACATTTGTATAGAGGATGGTATTTGTAAATGTTGCTCTCCACCATATTTTCCAATAACACCGCCTTTAACTTTATTTTTTAGCTCGCCCCGATTTTCATCATAAGACTTTTTCAACATCTCCAATTTTGTTGGCTCTGCCAACAAGTGTACATCCACCCCCCTCTCATGGGCTTCCCAAGCAAACAATTCCGCTCTTCGATGGTTCACTGTGTCTCCAGAAAGTCTAACAAAGTTTTCTCCTTTGTAGTCAACTTCTTCCTCTGTGGCAGTATGTGGATTATCTCTCATCGATCTTGTCTTAGGGTCATAGTATGCTGAATTTGGATCCAAATTCCTCAAATATTTCGCTGTGTCTTCGCGAATCCTCAGATTTCTCACTGTTATTCTTTGCTTCGAATCCACTTTTGTCCCAGGCATGTCCACTTCGTCGACATATTTATCCTCATCCTGATCAGAATTTTGTTCATCATCTTGTTCCGTTTGTAATTTTTCAGCACGCATTTGTTTTTTTGCTTCTTCGATTTTCTGAAATTCTTCTACAATTATCCGATGCTCAGATGCATCATAACCTGCCCAGCGATCTCGTTTTCCATCATAATCAAGACTCAATTCCGGCTGTAAAAATTCATCAGCAGCTATTTGCGTGTTAGTAAATTTGGCGCCAACTTTGCGCGGGCGTTCCATGCAATCTTTGCGTTTATGTGTTATAGCACCACAATTTTCACAGGCACCTTTGCGCCAGCGTTTTGCTGCTGGAGTTGTCTGAACACCTCGCCGGTACCACTCATCAATTCCACTTAAAACTTTTTGACGCTCTGGCTGAGGGCGTTGATGTTTTAGTGTTGGCCCCTGAAAATTGATACATTCATTACATTCTCAAAGTAATATACTGCAGTATATTTGTTCAATATGCATAAATTTCCTGTTCATTTTGAATTGATTGAATGCAGGCAATTAAATGTCACATTTATAAGTTTGTAAATTTAAAGTACATGTTTTATAAAATTTAAATTCATCTTGAAAGTCTAAGCAAATATGTTTTAAATTCGAAAATCAGCGCTTAGTAAAACTATAATTTAGGTTTAATTTTATAGTAAAAGTAATTTAAATTTTTTAATTTTTTTTTTTCAAAGTGTTAGATAAAAATAATAAACATTCTGATTCCTAGTTATTCAATTCACTTTTTTTTTATTCATTATACTGGCATGCATTTTAAGGTAAAATAAATTATTGTAAGCCAATTTGAGTAACATTTTTGTCTATATTTTTATTGAAAGCATTTTACATCGGGAAAAATATTTCAACATGTAATTGTAGTCAATAAAAGAAAATAATAAAAATACAATAATTTAATCTCATACAACATATTCATTGAAGTGAAAAATTTAATAAATAAGTTGTTAAATCAAAAAAATGTTTTAGATATTAATAAATTGTTGTATTCTTAATATCATTTCTTTGAATTTTAACTTTTAAATTTAATTTATACTCATAATGATCTTTATAAATAATTTTTACTTGTAATTACAAGTAATACCAGTAAATCTCATTCAATATTATTAAAAATAAATTGTACATTAATTCAAAATATTAAAAAAATAAATCACGTAATATTTGCTTATGAATTAAGAAATGAATAATAAAAACAAAATTACTTTAGCTCCAAAATACCAAGGTGTAACACTTATGTATTGAGGAATATGAGGATTAATATCTTTCCCCTCTTCATCTACCGCAGCTGGAGCTGTTCCAGCTTTTCGCGCTTCTTCTAATTCTTTTGCCTTTCGCCAGTCCTCTCTACTCTTTTTCTTTGGTTCTTCCTCAAAACTGCTACGATTTTTTAAGATTTCTGACACTGGGACATTTGCTAAAGGTTTCTCCATAATTGTTTTCTTGGTAAATAAATTAAAGGATTTATTTGGTAATTTTCTTTTGTAATGACATTTTCGACAATAGTTTATAATAATAACATAAAAATAATAACATTGCTAAAGCTTTTGATAGCTAACGTAAGACTAGATTCCCGCACTCATGTTTTTATTTTAATTCCGATTGACTTGAACTTCCACAGTGGCGCTAACGTCGCAATAATTAAAGTACCTGTGTGCATAAAATAAAAAATTAAAATTGATATGATATTATTCTTTATAGTAATTGTTTACACATACATCTGAAGTATATTTTCCATTTTTTATAAATAATATTATATTTTCAGAGAGTAATTAACATTAAATAAATGTAGGAAATGTGAACATAGAAAATTGTCGGTAAAATAATATCCTGCTTTATCTGTAGATGCTACTATTACTACGTAATAAAAGAAAATATAATACACATTGTGTGTTTTAAACAAACATAATTAAAACGTTTTTTGTTTAAATCAATTTAGTTTGAAATATTAAAATAAAAGAACCATAAAGTCAGATAGTTATTTTTTGAGATAATAATTATTGTATTTTCTGGAATTCGTAAGTCCGGCATATTATAACCTTATTGAAAGTGACTTGTTGTACCCTGTCTGCTTTTATATACGTGGCTGAAAAGTTTTTACAATTGTAAAATATTTATTGATTACTGTATTGCAAGTGATATTATTTAATATCTGTAAAGTGTTTTCAAAGTATACTATTTCCCAGGAATTTTAAAAGGAAAAGATATCAGCTTAATTCAAACAAAAGTTCAATTCAGTGAAAATATATAAACAAAATGGTAAGTGAAATATAATCTTTACATTGATTAAAAAAATTATAATATACATAAAAGCAAATTTAGTAAAATTGATCATTATCTCTTCATTACTATGCTATTGCAATTAATTGTACAAAGAAATTTTTTTTTAGAATACTCAAAATAAAAGTAATGTTTAGTATAATAAATTAAAGATAAAAAATGATTAAATGCAATTATATAACAATTACTATTTTTTTCTGAATTAATTTGAATATATTTTTACAGACAGTTGAAATTGAATCTATGGCCAGATATGTCTCGCCAGTTAATCCTGCAATATTTCCTGCTTTGGCAATAGTGTTATTAGGCATTGGAGTATTTTTCACAGCTTGGTTTTTTGTGTACGAAGTTACAAGTACAAAATTCACAAGAGATATTTTCAAAGAATTATTAGTATCATTAATAGCAGCAATATTCTCTGGATTTGGAGTATTGTTTCTGTTACTTTGGGTTGGAATATACGTATAGGTATACATTTGTATTTAATATTACATAGAATAGACATTTTATATTATTGAAGAAAACAAGATGTATTAAGCGTGTAACATATTCAAATATATATATATTCAAAGACAATATTTAAGACTATTTAAGAAGATTTAATAACATTTTTATACATTATATTTTTTGCCTGAATTGAATTTAAACAGATCCAATTAATTTTCTGTTTATTCAGATTATTCTTCTTTTTTAGCGGAAAATCTGTATTAACAAGATGGGAAATGAAACAAGATATCCCTTGAAACAAGCTGTAACACAACTGGATGACTGAATGAGTAAACAACAATTTTTTTCAAATAGTGTCATCAAAACAGAGTTAATAACACTTGATATTATACATTTTTAAATTGTTATGTAAAGTATTTACATCTGCAATTGATATGCATATAATTGAAATTGGAGGCAAATGTGGAATGATACGTTTTAGTTTACTTTTTACAATAATAAACATATTTAAATAAAAAAGTAGTCTAATTAATTAGTTAAATTCACTATAACATCTTACTTATTACATTTTTATGACAATATATAGGCCAAAGATAGAGAGAGAGAGAGAAAGGAAAAAGAAAATAACTCAATATTTGAAATCGCTCAAAAAATTTCAAATCATCAAATCATCATCTTTTGCTGATTTTAAATAAAGTATCCAATAAATTAGCGAATTGGGAATCGTGTGAGAAGAAATTAGAAAATGAAATGTGTGGCAATATTTTACATTAAATGTAACGGTTGATTAGGGATTGAGATATGAAATGTGTATTAAAGGCTATACTTTTTCTTACATTACTATATCGTTTTTAAAAATATTTATAAAATTTACATTGTTCATTTATTTTCATAAAAAATAAGTCATGTATGATAATTTGAAACACAGCGTATTTCTTTAAACAAACTTTATATTAAACATCAAAAAACAAATCTAAAATTCTATTTAAATATGCGATTTATTTAAATACATACAAATTTGAAATACATTAAAATAATATAATACTTAAACTGATAAACCTAACTTGGAGAAGCTATCAGGTTTCGATAGGAAAGACTATTTTTATAATTACTTGACATCAAATATGACAAGGATTCATCCAGGGTGTTCACTTGTCCGGGTAAAAAAAGATAGATCTATACTACTGTATATGTACACTTCTTTTTTCCGTATAAGGTGAACACTATCATTGTTGTAAAAGCAAAGTATATTATTTGACACAAGAAAGAATATAAATGTAAAGTACGTAAATATTGAGATATTGAAAAATAAAAGTTTGTTTTATAATTTTCCATTTATAGCTATGCGCTTACATATGTACAAAATTTTAACTAAGACTATACATTAGAAATATTTATTTTGCGCAATGCTACTTACGCATAAAAAATGATGCTTAAAGTTTAGGACGGCCCATGGAAGGCTATTTATATATTTTGGACAGTCCTATACTGTATTTCTAACAAACCTTTTATTATTTATAAAAGCACCATTGTTTAGCCTTTCTTTACATTGAAATATCAAATTTGCATTACACTGTCAGATTGCGGTTTAAGTTTAAATTATTTTTTTGTTCTCCCTCCAGTCTGAAGTTACATACCTTACAGAGTAATACGAACTTTTGATAACAACGCAGTTTCGTTGCCTTTATCTAGTAAAAGTAGTAAATGACAATGTTTCATGTATTATACTTTACAATATTTAGTAAATACTTGGCAAAATACAGATCAATCATTTATTGACTTCATTGAACGTAAATACAAAAAGGAAAGAAAACGGTAATAATATAACTTATGAATTAAATCGAACGTTCAGCTAAGAGTAAAATAAATAAAATTATCATCGATTATCTTCGATGCTTCATTAAATAATGACAGTCATCTTGTACATATAAATTAATTGCTTGAAATTGATGTTACATTTGTAATACGTGGATGATACTAAACTAAAACATATGCTAGTTACAATGTTGAATACAAAAGTAATATCTGTTCTTAATTGTAACCGGTATTGCTTGTTGAGATGACAATCAGCAGATGCTTCAGTTCAATAAGGAATTATCAAATAGTACAAATGAGATAATATTCGTTACATATGATATACAACCGCCATAAGCGTATGACGCATACAAAAGTGACATTGTATTTACAAGTGCAAAGACGACACTTTTTCAAGTGAAATATTCGGCGCTCCGTTAAGACGCTTATTGGTGTACTGCGAGTGTTCGGAATGAACCGATTTCGCAAGATTGGTGGCACCGATTGGAAAGTCACAAAAAGGAAAAACAAAAATAAAAAGAAGAGTAACAGAGTCAAAAATAACCAGTAGTTATTACATACTGAGAAACTAGTTATTACATGCTGAGAAATAATACTGAGCAGTTTAAAGTACTCTAATAGGGCTTATTCTATCCGCATATTGGATGTAATTATAGTTAATATCACTATGCTTAGAGTGCTTTAAACTTGACATTTGTTTGCTCGTCCAGGAAGTCTTTAGTAAGAGTAGTGAAAGCTGAGACATTATCTTTATGATGCAGACAATTGTACACATAAACAAAAATTCGATTGGCGCATTAACCTAAGAGGATTATGTAAATGAAATCCTTAATTAAAAGTTGATTTTGACATTGAGCACTGGACGGATCTAGAGTAGGTACAACGTTGAAAATAATCATGCATAAAACGAATATACAGCGTGTTTTACTTTTTTTACATTCAGAAACATTTCACAAAGTTCAGTTTACAATGAATGGAATATTCTTAAAAACATTTCACTTGATATAAAAATAATCCATCCATAAATTAAGTTTTTTGTGAGTGTAATAATTGATTTTCACACATTGTATGAGACGTGTAATAATTATGCAATGTTAATACCTAAACTGTTGTATTTTGAACATTGCGTCAGATTTGTTGGTCTGTTATTGATTTGATTTTAAATCTTTATACATTGCTAATCAACATTCGTCATGAAGTATTACCTGCGTTCACTTCTTACAAGTAATTTTGATTTTTTCTTCAACATAACAGTAATTAAATCATTCAAATTACTGAAAGCAACAAATTAAACGAATAAGTAAAACAAACTAATTTCTTGTCAGTAAAGTTACATTAATTGAGCTCACATAGTCGGATAATATCATTCAATGATTCGAGTCATGCTTATTTCCCTTTCTTCTGCTTTCGATATGGTTACACGGTTGACTTAATGTACGATGCAAAACGTACAGTTGAGATGCGTGTGCAAGAAATTCTGCGTATACGTAATTTACGAGAAAAAAGCTATTTTAAATAAAATAATACAAGAGTTTGTTTACTTATAATTAATTCTAACTGTAATAACAATCTGAACATTTCTACTTAAGCAATACTGGAGCTAAAAAAAATTTTTGTAAATAGAAAACGATGTGATTGATGGTTGTAGTATATATATTTTTTATGTGTTGCGTTACGTTATGTTTGAGTCATTGATATGTTTTTAAATGCAACTCTGAAACGTACTTTCATTCATTCTGACAAAAAATACAAATTTTACAACATAATTTTGTTTTACAATTTTAACGCCCATATGCAGAATTTCTTGTACATTGAAAAATAGAAAATTCTTGAAGCAATCAGACATAAACTTCGCCACGTTTGCTAGAAGTGACAGGCGTTGCAGCGCTAGTCGTAGGGGTGTTGGTTGACGTGTGGTTAGAACCACTCGTTGGGGAACTGATTTTCCGAGTGGCTACTTCCGCATTTTTGCGTGTTTCTTCCTGCCCGAAGCTGCTTGTCCTGGGTCTTGTCGGGTCGGGCGGCTTCGTGGCATTTAATCTCTCGATATTTGAGTTTTCTGGCCTATTAGTTACTGATATGGCGCGATTCTCGCGATGATGCAATCCGGGCGAATGAGGCAGTGAGGTGCTGCGTTCTTCTTGTTGCATCGCTGTCGGCGGACAGGGCAAGGACGTGGATCTCCTTCCTCGAAGGTCCGCATTGGTTTTCGTGGTCGTGTTCATGACATTGTTAGACTGCGGCACGGTTGATGGCGGATTGATAATGTACCCTCCAAGTTTTTCCGGACTTATGATAATAGGAGACCTATCACTGAAGTTGTCAAATGCTTTTGCAGAATTGCCATGACTGACAGTGGAATTCGGCAACTGGCTTACTTGCTGTTCTGAAATGTTGTTGTGTTGTTGTTGCGTCGCTGAAAGTCGATAGTTACGATTCATAAATTGTAATTGTTACCGAATAAAAGGATTATATAATCAGATAATTTTCATACTACGTATTATTGAAAAGGTCGTTTAATTAGGTGTACAATTATTTTACAAGAGTACTATTTTCATTTTATACTTGTAGAATACCAAAAATAATGTTATCGTAAGTTCAACAGTCACCTTTGACCCATTTGTAACATTGATTTTGTATTCAAAGTTGTGAAAAGAATAAGCGAATTAATTACCGGGTGAGGCTGTAGCACGTTCTTCAAGGTCGTTAATGCTGCCATTTCGGCTCGTGCCACTTCCGCTTCCTTCCTCTTCGCTGCTGTTGACTTCCGTCAAAGTTGCTTGCAAATTGGTTTGACTGCACCCCTGAATTCTCAGTCTCGGCGAAGACGCCGAGGTCGTGGTAACGAAGCCCATTTCCGTCAACTGGCTCATAGTGACAGGCGTGAGTGTCATCGGTGCCACGAGCCCAGCGCTGGTCAGAGTCGGCGACAAGACCGCCTGGGCCAAGGCCGCGGTGCCGGGTTTACCGGACACCGGGCTCCCACCCTCCGTTTCCTGAATCGGGGACAGCACCTGTACAACTTGCACCACCGGCAAATCCGTCGGATAGTGGCCGCTCGTTGGGATTACCCCGACGACCCCGGCGCCGATGTTCGCGGCGTTGTTCGCCGACAAGGCCAGTCGGTGCTCTCTGTCCACCACTTCCTTCGTCACATCCGGCGTCGGGATTCTCGGTCGGTTTTTCACAGAAATCGGTACGGAATGTAGTTTAGTTAAAGTACCTAAAAAACAATTGTTAACCAAGTTTTTATTGTTCAGAATTTTGATTTGAGTTTCTGATGTAGTAAATATACGTCAATAAAAAAAGTAAAATTACTCATATTACAAGACTTTTTACTATTTTTCTATTTAATATTCTACAGCGAGTATGAAATTTCTGTAATAATTATTGAACTGTCTATTAGCAAGAGGACAAACATAAAATTTGCGAAGAATTTCTGAAACGTAAAACTATGTTTAATGAATGTTCACGATGAATCGCTGAACGATTCATCTTCTTTTTATGAACTATTATTGAATACGGTTTTATGTTCAAATAATTAACTACGAACTTTGTGTTTATGTACCTACTGATGAATAGTTGAGTAATTTTTTTATGTAATAATCATAAAAACTTTTTCTGGTGCAATTCTTGCATAGTTTTTTTCTTCAAACGATTGCTGCTACAATTGTTTACTTTTGGCTGTATGCAAAATTAACGACTAGCAAGAATGGCATAAATGCGTTGATTAATGAGGCTATTAGAATATCAGCAATAGCACGTTTCGTCCAAGTGCATTGCGGTGGCATCGATGACTGTTTACCTTGGCGACCCATGCGCTGACTTCTCACACTCTTGCGGCCGACGAGTCTGTCGTAGAGTGACATTTTATGATTGGGATTGACCGTCTGCGGCAGCCCCGATTCCGGACTGCTGTAGACGCTGTTGTGACGGTTTCGACTGAAAAAGCCGCCATTACTGCTGTAAGTGGTCGAGGAACTCCTTACCGAGCCGACCCGGGTTATCTGCCGTTGGATCCAATTTTTTCTCCTCTCGACCAATGGCGTGTCGACGCTTTCCTGCAACGAACAAACCTGCTCTTAGACAATACGTACGTGCGCAAGTAAAACGTAAAAAGTTAATGAGACAGGATTGAATAATTGCTATTTTTCCCGCGAAGCAATTATGCAAATTGCATTCTCTTCATCAATGAAGAACGCTTCGTCGCATCGACGATCGTAATAGCTCAGCTAACGAATGCATAATATCGCGGCACATTCGTCATTTACTTACATAATCGGCGTACATGTCATCTTGGTTGGCCTTTCGGTGTTGCAGTCCAAATCCATGCGAGCCGAGCATCACGTTGGCGTAGAGCGCGTCGCTTTCTTTGACTTTGTAATGCTCGGCCGAGCCTTTCGGCTCTTCCTTCCTGTACTGTTCACTGGCCACCGTGTACGGCAAATTTTTCGGCACTTTCTCGTGCCAGTACTGGTCCTTGAGCAATTCCGGATGCTCCTCGTGCATTTCGTCCACGATCATGTAGCCTGCCTGCAATTCATTGATCGTGTCTTCAATTTAGTTGCCCATTCGTTTCATCGTGGATAATTATTTGAAAATAATCTTTTTCAACGCTTTGTTATTTATGTCGTTGACCCAAAGTAAAAGAATAACTTTTGATTGGGTTATTTTTCATAAAGTTTACCTTAATGTGACGATCGATTAGCCAGTTCAGTTCGAAGTCGTCGTCGTCTTCTCCGAACGGATTAATAAGCACTTCCGCAACTTTTAACCATCCAACGTAAAAGCAAAACTGAAATATATAAGTTTGGACTTAGATTCCATTCATTGAAATCGAGAGTTTGTCTTGACTTTGAATGATAGCGAGATCTAAATAGCAAAATTACTATTGTATGTTGAAAAAATAATATCTACAATAGTAAATTTCATAATTTTTTTTTCGATGTTGTTAGGACATACTTGTAAAGTCGTGAAGACTGGGAAATACATATCCGGCACTTCATACTTCCCCCCTGCGACTTCACCTTGTTGAACGAATTGTCGTCCGAGAAGAGCCGAGAAAAAGTACGCATACAAAGAAAGCGTAACTACCTGAAAAAATACGTTATAATATAGTTATGTATCAAAAATATTTGTAACAAAAAAGAAAATAGTTTGGTTTCAACACAATGAAAATAATTATTTCAATATTCCTAAATGTCGTTAAATTTAATATAATAAATTTTATGCAAGTTCTGGACGTTTGTTTCAGACAAATGGACGAAAATTTATGTACAATAATTTAAATTACTTGTAAAAATATTGTATTTTGATGTATATTTAAATCAAGAAGCTTGGTCACTTAAAACTCCGAAACTCTTAAAATTTTCAATGATTTTGAGAATTTTTATCCAGAGGCTTAACAAAACATAGTTTATAAAGAGATTTTCAGACATTTTTAATTCTCGAGACACGAAACATGCACGGGAAAAAAAAATCAGTTTGAAATAGCACTGAAATCGATGCTAACCTCTAAATGTTAATTCAAGATTTTCTCATGTTGAAACAGCATCAGAAAACTTAGGCTCAACATCAATCGCCGTTGGGTTAACAATTTTACACTTTAATTGAACATTTTAAAGGTTAACATTTTCTCCTATGCTGTCACGAGATACCTAAATGTTGTTTTAATTTGATTTTTTTTTCCAGTGTGTCCCAGAAACTCACATTCATTTAACATTATCGATATTACGTTTCTTCAACCAATTTCCAACCAATAACCATATTTCAAAGTCCGCGGTTTGAAAATTGAACTCAGACTTGAAGTTGTGATGTACGATGTGACGACAGCATGACAACTTTACTTAACATTTTTCGTATTTCAAGCAACTTGAAGACACAATGGACGACGTCAAATCATAAATAATTTATTTCAGCGCCGACATTATTCATTTTCAAGCGTTCAAGCAGCTAATTTTCAAGATAACTTACAAATCACAATGACGATTAGTATCACGAATTGCGCTTACGCCAACCACATGTAGTTACATTTAACTCGTAATAACAATAATTTCGATCGCGGTGCCTCTTTTTAATTGCACGTTCCCTCGTGCCTCAACTTGCATAACCCGCGTCGCACGATTTACGCGAAATCGTTTGGATTCCCTGACAAGAAATGTTCTCGGTGCTCGATTGACGTGCACAAACGGCGAACGTTGTCGCGATATAAATGATGTTCATATCGTTATAACCGTCCCCTCAAGGTCCCAATGTTCTTCGCTGAGAAAAGAGGGAGAGAGAGGGAAGGGGGCAGAAAAAGAACGAAGGAAGAGAAAAGCATCAGCGAGAGAAAAATAAATGTAAACAATCCGGCGGCGAGCGGGAAGGAGGAAGCACGGAAAATGTCGGGGATTAATTGACGGAAAGGTGAAATGAACGAGGAAAGCGTATAAATCTCGGCTCGGTTTTGCAACAATAACGCGGCGATCGTGAATAAATGGCTTGGAAAGCGTTTCCCCTTATTCGAAATAATCGGCCGATTAATTTTCGCGGAAGCGCTTCGCCTTTCCACGAAACGTGAATATCAATACACGGAGTGCCGCGGCGAACTTTGACGCGGACGCGTTCATTGGGAACCCGGCTTTATTACCGGCGCAAAAAAATTTTTCGCAAAACAAACTTTGCGACCGTCGAACGCGGACGATGAAATTGCGAGGCCGTTGCGCGGGGAAATCAATCACGCGAATTCGACGCGTTTGTTTGAGCGCGGCAGTAACGCGTGGCCGGGTGATTGTAATATCGGTTATTAATCTCGGCGGTCGCGAAATCGCGATTCGGCGTTACGTTTCTCGGTGCCGATTTCGAGCCATTAATCGTGACGAAGTCGCGCAATTCCGCGTTCGGATTTGCGCACCGAGCTGGCGGGAAATAGCTGGATCGTTAACGACGATTGATTTCGCGATTTTCTTTCGCCGCTCGGTCTTTGAATTTCTTTATTTTTCGTCTCGTAATGAGCATTGAACTGACACGACACGCGCGTAACGAGAATGCGCGAGCCGCACGTACGCCGTAGACGCAATGAATTGAGAACGTGCGAAGTGGACATTAACCGTTCTGTAAATGCGATTTGCACATGTCCGTTAACCCGTAACGGAAATTGCGTTTAACCGCGCGGCTCGAATTATATTAACATTAGATTAAAAGCTGCCGCTTTCGAGTCTTCTACTTGACTACGGTCCTGTTAATCATCTCGCGATGCTTTTGTAAAGCTTAAGGGTAATAATCGCGGTTGGACGTTACGAAAACTAGATTGCTATATTGACAAACCAGTGACGGGTTGATGGGTTTTCGGTATATTTATAATAATTGTAATTTATATAATTATAATTAATAGAGCAGGCGGAGAAAAAAAGGATGATATATTTGAAAAAAGACGTAAATAATTTTCCTAGTTTCTTTTTAAAATTGGAGAAATAATTTTAAGACGAAGTTTGATTCGATGATGATTTGATTGATGAGAGAAAGAAAGTTGTGAAAAATTGTATTATTTAGTTTCTTAACATGGTATTCGAAGACAAAATTAGACATTCAGTGTTTTTCTTATTTATTACATAACTAAGCTTCTCGTTTTGTTTTTAAAGATACCGAGAGATTGAAAAAAAAAAACCAATTTTTTTGCGATCTATTGGGAACAATGCATGAAATGCGTCGGTACTGTCTGATCTCAGATTTTTTTTATTGCTGTCTGACATTGAAGAAACGGATGCTCGGTGGTAAACAATCGGCTAGATATCATTTCATAATGCGCTTTTAATTGGTCTATTGACGGCGAATAATTGATCCGCGTTTTCAAACGCGCGTGGAAACTGATTCGTGTTCGTCGACTTTATCGACTTTTTTTCGAAACGGTTTACTCTGTAAAATATACATTGATTATTTAGCATCAAATGTATTTAAAAAATTGCAAATGTTTTGTGCCGTATGACAAATCTGTTTGAAATTAAATCCAATAAAATGAGTTTCTATGTTTACCCCGTTCGAATAACGACTACAGGAAAACACGACATCGATTTTATCGTCACATATTCGTGGAACATCGAAAATGAAAATAATTTTTCAATTAACTTACAAAAATCATTGCGATTTCAAGGAATAGTCAATCGCACATTTTAATTAGTCATATCCATTTTTAAAAAGGTCATGTCATGTTTGGACCAGAACAAAAAAAAAAAAAAAAAAATTAACTTGCTACGGCACGAGTAACACGAATGCTGTTTTTTTTTGGGAGGAAGGGGATTGGTAATTTCAACGTTTTATAATTTTTGTTTCATGATAATTTAATTAAATTACATTTTAATTCTTTTATTTTATCAATGTATTTTCTCTTAAATCGTAGTCATTGTTTTGATTTTAAATCAACCCCGTAACTTATTTATACTTCTTGCTTAATCAATGCGCGACAGTTGAAAACAAAATGACTTTGGATAATTATTAAAATTTCAACAATCCTTAAGGCGAATGTAAACTACTCTAGTAAATAATTTTCAAGTTTAATAATTTTCTTACCATCATTTTACAATTTTCACAACTTTTCGTTGTATTCATTTTAAATGCGTCAAGATACGTTACGATATTTGAAGCAGTCTAGTATCGTTAAAATTCAATAACTAATTTCTTTGTAATCAAATTAACTGTTTAAATTGTATGATTTGTCAAAAATGGAAATTGATGCAACAATGGAAGAGGAGAAGGGAATTGGCGCTTATTAGACGTAAGCATTAATTTACGTTGCGTGCCATTTTCGGGGTTCGATAAAGCCTATTTGGACTAAGTGATTCGAATGGGTCGTTACCTGGGTGTAAACGAGGGGGACGCAGACGGTGTCGTAGCCGATGAGAGCCCCGAGTCTTTTCCGGATGTCGCTGAGCTCGACTAGAAGAGTTTGCACTACTTGATCGTTCGTGATCAAGTGGTCCTGCCGCGCTCTGTTAATGATGTTTGTCGCCCACACCAGGGGCATCCAATATTTCGACATCACCGCTTTCTGGTTCATCATCTCAAAGATCTTTTTCTCCGACTCCATCATCAAGCCTGCAACAGAAAGAGGGAAACGACGTCACTAACGGGCAACCGCGACGCAACGCGAAATCCTTCCTTCGTTTTTCTTCGTCCTCTCGCCATTTTTGATCCCGCGTATTTTTCGTTTTTCAATTTATTTTTCAACGATGCCACCAAGTGCCGAACAAAAAGCCGCCGTGCTCGTCGCGAAACGAAACACAGACGCGCCTTGCGAAAACAAATTATCGCCTTCGATAAATCAACGACGCTTGACAATGACTTTTTTATTGTTCCTTCGGCAGGCCAGCGTTGATATCCCGGGAATCGAGTTATTTGACAATCGCTCGCGCGCGAATAAATTATTAGCAACTTGTGTGCAAGGTGTTGTGTGCGTTCGATCGATAAATTCATTTTCGAGAAGCGATTGTCGCCGCCGAATTGCAAGAATTTAGAAAAACGACACCGACGCCGATAATAAGGAGAAGAGAAAAACGAGAGAGAAAAAAAGAATAAAATAAGAAGAGGAGGAACAAAAGAAGCGAATTGCGTCGGCGCGAATTTGAATTCCGCGATTATCATACAATGAATTTCCTCGTTAGTCGAGATCCGATCGGAAAGAATGACTTTTCGTGGCGGCAATGTTTAATATCGTTATTACACTTGAATCATCGCAATTGATGCTAATGAAGCCGGGATAATAGCCGACACGGGTCGCCCCGCGCTTATCGTAAATCCCGGTATTTTCGAGCGCGCGAAGGAAGCGGTCGTTCGACGAAGAACGTCGGCTCCTGGCGCCAGTTGGAGAAAAATTAATTGACATTGCCGGGCTTATTTATTGCCTGGTAGGTTGATTGTTGCGCAACCGCGTCTCCGCGTTTTCCGAAATATCAAAGCCGAGGCATTCCGTCGGCGTTTGATTTTTAGCGCGTATCCTCGTGTCGTCGCCTCTAAAAATAAACTTCCACCTGGCTCGATCACGAATCAACAAGTGGCGCGCGCTGATGGCGCGAGGTGTAACATTCACGGACTGATCAATTAATTCGCTTTATTGCTGTCCCCTATACACACCTCCGAGCCTACGTGAACTCTCTGCACCTCGTATGCCGTCTTCTGCTGGGAACAAAAAAACAACGCTCATCTTGTATGTCGCCTTTTCCTCATCACATAGTAAGACTCTACATGTTCGAGTAGTTCAACATGTTACTAACTTTCTCTGG
>JABFOV010003232.1:0-17058 GCA_022817685.1 Aradophagus sp. ZL-2020 | reverse complement strand
ATATCGTGTTGTATTATATTTTTTTTTTTTTGCAAGAAAAAGAAGAAAAAGGAAATGAAGAGAGGTTGTGGGGAATCGAAAATGTGAAAAAGAAACATTTTTAAAGAAAAGGAAAATAAAAAAAAAAAAAAACATTTTAAAATATTAATAACGGGCATTAAATTTTTAATAATAAAAATTAAAAAGGGGTTGAAAGAAAAACAAATAAAAAAAAAAAAAAAAAAAAAGAGAGAAAAGATCGACTTTATTTTATTTTAAGTAATTGTTTTCATTTAAATCAAACATTTTTATATCTTAAATATGAACATTATATATAATATTATTAACTGATATTGAAATTTCAAGTCATTTCATTTAAATCATTGCAACTCTAATCTTCTATGGAATAAACTGGAATTCAGGTTCGATGTTTGATCTAGATTTTGAATTTATAACCCAGGTAATTTTGCAAACAGATATCAAGAACGCTCTCAAATTTCTTGTTTCGATCCGAATACTATAAAATATTGTTCCTCGTGTGAATCATACTGTCGCTTGCATTCTATATATATATATCATTCAAGAGAATCTTTTGGATGCAAAAAAGGCGTAGCGCCGAATGACGAATGAATCAATTTACAATACTTTCTGACTGTTATTTGATTACTTCCATCTCACTTCGATTCATAAATAACAAAAGAATAGTTACAATACTCTGAGGATAAGATATTTCTTGAAAATAATCCCGCAAACTGAAATTTGCCAGGAAAATGAAGATACACCAAACATTCAATCTACGTTAATAAATATATTAATGTAGAGCTGATAAATATTTAATTGAATAAACAATTAATGAAGAAGTCTAAATCAAAACCAACATTAAAGTTATGTTACTGTTATTATACAATTATATTTATTCAACATCAGAAAACCAATTTTAGTGGTAAAATTTTGTTTCCCAAAATTAATAGTAACTGAACTATAATTCTGATATAGTTTTTGTTAATTAATAATTTCAGGTACTTTTTTTAAACGCTGTTACAACCGATGAATTCAACTTCCATTAATATCGTTTTTTCTCTTTATCTCTGTCGCAAATTCCGTAATGTTCCACAACAGATCATTTTTATTACAACTTGTGAACTTTTAACCAGAAAAGTGTTTTCGCGTCGAAGAAACTCTCTTCTCCGTAACAATTTGTTAACGGATTTCAGGTAGAACTACTTTAATGTAACATTAACACTAAATTTCCACCGAGATCAAATTCCGTAATGGACTGGACGAAAAGATGCATTGAATTTTTGCAACGTCTAGTACACTGGATGACTCCGGAATTTTCGCAACGAAACTACAAAAGTTTGACGCGGCAAGGTGAAAAACTGGAGAAAAAAGAGACATCGATGGACGAAGCTGAAATAAAGAGTTTAATTTCGTCTGTAATTAAATTAAAAGTACCCTCGAACCATCGCGTTGAACTATTCAGGGATAAGCTGATACGCTCGCGTTCGAGCGAAATAAACAATCGAATAGCGAACGCAATGAGAAAGTTTGCGAGTCGATAAAAAGTGGTGTTTTGCACAAAACAAATTTCAAATTGGGTCGCGTTCCCGCCGACGACTGCGCCGACCTTTCAGCCAAAAGTTGGCGAAAATTCTTTGATACGCCGCGAAAATTTATGCACTTTTTGCACGCCGAAAAGAGACCCCTACGTATATATATATATCAACAGCGGATCGTCGCCTATCGATCGGCTTTCCGATTTATTCGTCTTTAATGTAAGTGTTATCACTCGACGGGAGTAGTAATCGATTATCCCAATAACAGTGCCACCAGACCCTGACCTCAAAGTATTATTAATTGATTTATAGGCATACGCGATCGATCTGATTTGCGATATTAATTAAAACAGCATTAAATGGACGATGAATGTTTTCATTTGGAGCACGTGTTTGACGGATTAATTGAATGCGCTGATTGCGTTCCTTTCACTTTATTTTCATTCATACATCAAAGAGATGCAGCGAGCTGATACGTTTTGTTAAAAAATGTTTCCTTTTTACACTCATTTTGGAAGAAAATATTTGATATTGATAAACATGAAGCATCATGCTTTTTGTCACCAATGGGGTTTGAATTCAATTGGAGTATTTCATTTTTAGTCAAATTTTTGACACTGTCGTCAGCGACTGTTTTGTTCTGCATCGATTACATCAATTGTGTAGAACAAAAGTTCTATCACAAAATATCACAATTTTTCAGAAGTGGATGATGTTAATTAAAATGTATGAATAGTATTGTAGCGACTGTTTCAATAAAATTGTGAATGATAACGTGGAAAATATTGTTGTAATAATTACAGTGATAATCATGTATATACTTTACGAGATATTATTTGGCTTCTTAAGATATTTTGAATGCAAAAGATTCAGACTTTTTTCCCAAGCTTTTCCAATTTGTTTTTAAATTTCATCAGACTTTTTCGGACATATCATTTTTACAACGGGTTCGCGAGTAGTGGTTAATCCGGCAAATTGTTGGACGAGTGCCGACTATTTGGTCGATTTCCACATGGGCAAAGCTACAACGATTTGTAAAAAAAAGTGCATCGGGCGAATTCGTTTAATCGCATTACCTGTGTGAAGTCCGATCCTTAATCTGAGTTGAGTTTTTGGCAGATGCTTTAATTTAAACTTTCCACTCTGATGAAGCAGATCTAATGCCATTGTCGCCACTTGGGAAGCATGATCGGGTATTCGGACCGGACACCCACCCACTACCATGTATGCGTCTCCTATAGTTTCCACCTGAAACACAATTTACACGATTTTTTTCTCTCTTACTTTCCGTTTCAAAAGTTTATAAATGATGGAAATAAACAATAAGGTTGTTAAGTCAACTTCAACTTATATTCCATATACAACAAGAAAAATATGTAAAATCAAATAACATTCAAAATTATATATTATTAAATCAATGATTTTGAATGTTGCATTTATTTGAGTGTAGATTATACCCATAAAACAGTATTCTCAATATAAAATATCCGAAGTTTTATCATGTTTCGCTTTATTCAAAGCTTGACTTCATCATTTTAAGAGTAATTGATTTCTTTCGTTGTGTCAATATCGTAATATTCACCAAACATTATTGATAGTTGAGATCAACCTAAATCAAATTGTATTTGTATATTAATTTTGCAAAAGAGTATACGTTCGTTATTTGCACTGAAGATCAATATATTTATGAAATGGATTACAAAAGAAGTGAAAGAGGAAAATTCAATCAAGATCACGCAGTGCGTAAAGCTGCTCGTAGAGAAATATTTTGCTCCATTAATGTAAAGGCTTCGTTTACATAAACAGAAAGCTTTTGATTAGTTTAACAAACAAATTTTCGTTGCATCAAGTTAAAGCCGTATTTAACTAATTGACCGACGAATTCTAGTCATCTGCCTGATTCTATTTCTTGCTTGTTTTGTGCAAAACGCACAAATTGGTAAACGCAGTATAATAATTTAATTGTAAGATTTATTGAGTAACAGCGTTTGTATCAAGCAATGTTTCGATCACTCTTTTAGAAAAGTATGATTTTTCCATTTGATTTTTACTTTTTATGTTTCATTTTATTCCACGTATTATATTTATAAAATAAATAAATTCAAATAAATATACATTTAATTAATTCAATGAATTGTTTGATAAAATTTGTATTATAGTGTTTGCTAGATATATTTCATAAATATGTGACGTCTTGTTGATTTATTTGCTTTCTCTTGACTACAATCACACTCACTTTGTAAACAGTGTAGGCATTGATTGTTGCGTCAAAGCAAGTATACAGATCGTTCAAAAGATCCACCACTTGAAATGGTGTTGAGTAAGCCGATATTGTCGTAAAGCCAACAATATCAGAAAAGTAGATGGTGACCTCTTGAAATTCTTCAGGATCGACAGGCATACCAAGCTTGAGCTTTTCAGCGACGGAACTATAAACAGTCATAACAATAATGTTATTTACGTTAAAAAAAGAAATAAAAATGAAATTCTATCAAAAACGTAAAATAAAATTCTAACTGAACTACACACGGAAAAATGTTTTATGTATTTTACTAAAATTTTCAAGAATCAAGTCATGTATGAATTCCTAGTAAAATTTATATAATACTGTTTTTCCTATGATTACTTGTCAAATTAGCCAAAACTTGTTTCAAATACTAAAACTTTTGGTATAAACTAATGAGCATTTATTTTCATTAAAATTGTTACATTAATAAAATATTGTGTATGCTCATTGAGATTATTATGCTAATAATTTGAGATAACAGAATTAATTACATACGGACGGTTGATTATTAGTAAACCAAAATCAGATTTATGTTTCGAACGATCAATTGCAATGAAGTTAGGAACGTATGATTGAATAATTAACAATCTACACGGGAGTCATTAGAAACGGTAACCCAATATAATCGTGTTACTAAGGATTTTTCGTTATAATATCGACTTATGTTGAATCAAAATGATTTTCGATAAACTTTAATTTCTCGTTATTTGCATCATTTTTGATACCTTTTCCCAAAATACCATCAACGGAGAAAAAAAAATCCAATGTTACATATATACAAGTACCCTTCTTTTTTCAGTTTTATGGTAAACATCATTTCAACTTAATTTCGCGACGCATTCCGCAAAACTGGAAAGCAGTTGTTTAAGAAAGCATATATAAGTGTGCGACTTACCTAGGCAACATACGGTTCAGCAGCTGCTCCGTCTTCTTTTTCTCTATATCCAGTTGTTCCGTTCTCTCTCTTATTAACTCCTCAAGATTATTTGAATACTTCTCCAACATTTGGAACATCGTATCTACGAAATTCACTTTCCTGAAATAACGAACCAAATTTATGTAAAGATATTGTAAACGATAAAGTAATTATAAATATAAAAGATCGATGAACAAAAAGACAAGTTTTCCTGATATTAAAAGAAAACAACAACCAAAAAAAGGTGGTTAAGGCCAAGGCGAACAATTAAAGGCAAATTCAATTAAAAATTAATTATACGGCGAAACGAAATATCGAATTTGAATGAATTAAACTGGGTTTAATTCGATTAATCGCTCGGCTTGTTTTTAAAGCGCCCGACGGTATTTGCATGCTAAAGCGAAATATTTAACACGTATTTCAAGCGATGAAATTGTTGCCTCGGTTTTAATTTCGTTTAATGAGGACAATTAAAATATAAGTCGCGACGTGGCGAGCGTTCGTTTTTACGCGAGAAATTAATTTGCGAGCGAAGTTGCGTTCTTGAATTTTACCGCACCTGCCGTGATTTAATTTCTTGAAAAGATCGTGCACGGCGTTAAAATCCGGCCTCATGTCCGCGGCTTCTGCCCAGCACTGTCGCATGATGTTGATCGCTTCCGGCGGGGCCGCTCCTTTGCTCACAGACGGCCTTATCAACGGAGGCGGCTTTTTTACCTTTTCGATTATGTCTAAAACAAGCGACGGGCAAGTTTGTTAATTGCTGTCAGACACTCGTTAAAAATTCGTCCACAGTGTACACGGGGACACATGACTTTCAAGCGATTCGTTTACGTGACGTCAAAGAGAGACAATTTTGGATTAATGACAATTAGTGTAAAATTTACAACAGAAAAATTATTGTTGTAAATTTTGTTATACTTATTGTTACAATACAATTACAAAATGGAAATCTAATATCAGGTAGACCTACCTTTTATAAGCAATAATTATTTTACTTCTCATTTACACACAGAAATTTGAGCTAAAATAAACGGAATGCATCCCTTCTTCACTTTTCTTTTCTCCCGTCATTTTCTTTGTTCTTTTTTTTCCCAATGAAAAGGAAAAAAATGCGTCGCAAGTTCGAAACGCAAATAAGGTTTGTTTGATAATATCAGAACGAACACGATGCAACGGTAGTTGGCTAACGCAATTATAACGCCGTTCGCGAAAGTTGTCCGACTGTTATTACAGCGTTAATCGGATCATACCGATTACGTCATTACAGCGCGAAAAAATTGCGAATTTTACAAACTCTACCCGCAAGGCCAATTTGATTTTTGTAAAACCCGAGAACGAGAAAGCCTTTGGTAATGAATTGTCTGCGATGGGAAAATCCACTTAAAACTACGACGAGTTTCCATTCGGAGTTACCCGAGTTGACACGCAAATGGCATACTTTTGATACACACGTTAATCTGATCGAGCTGCACCGACGTGCATATAATATGTAATTCGTGAATTTAATTACCTCCAAGTCCCCGGAGACTACGATGAAGTCGCGCGAAGTGATTGATACAATCGATCGGTGGTCAGACAATTTAGCTGCCCGACTGCACCAAGCTCGAATTTCGCCCTTCGACTAAACCGTTTCCGACGATTGTTTAATTTTGTTTGCGGATCACTTTTCGCGGTTCTACTTAAAACTTTGGAATTCGCAATTTCCCTTTATGTATGTTAATTCGTGATTTATTTCTATGAAGGTCAGGATGGATCCTAAGACTTCATTAAATGCAGATTGTAATTTGAAAAAATTTATATTCATTGCAAAAGTATTTTCTTTTAGACAAATAACTAATAAATTAACGGTAACTTGTCAGAAATGAATTTCAATCGATTGATATCGAACTTATATCCACATGATTCTCATAAAAAAAGTTAGATATTTATTGAGCGTTATAATCACTTAAGTGATGTAATTTATTCACTGAATAAGTCATGATTAATGACTAATATAAATTCTTATATCGTTTATAAGAAACTCATGATTGAGTTGACATAGGTAATGTTAAAGTCATTTGTATATAAGACTTTAGATGAATTACACTTGTTTTACACACTTCTGATATGAGCTTTATATGACTTATATAAAACATATGATTCACGTGACATGAGTTAACTTAGTACATGTAATTTATCGAAATGAACATACCTTCTGGTGACAATGCCAGCATACAAAATGGCTCACCACGGACGACCACTTCCTGCATTATTATTCCAAAACTGTAAACGTCGCCAGGTTGAGTTCCCATTTTTCGCAAACTAGCGTTCCTCAATAGTTCCGGGGCAGTCCACAAAAGATCTAAAAAAAATTGGCAGATCCATCTACATGTTCGATACACAGTTTTTATTTTGTTTTAGAGATTGATTTGCAAAAGATCTAATATTAAGATCAACCTATTATCAGCGTCAAATATTTAAAAATAATTTTTTTTTTTGAAACCTCGATGTATTGTGTCAAAAAAGTAGTAAAAGTAGTAGAATTTTTTTATCTTTTTTTAATCTTTATAACTTATGCAATAAAAAAACATTAAAATTTGATTAAATATAAAGGAATCAAATTTGAAACAATGGCAAATTGGAAAGCATTGATTTTCGTGTGTATTCGAAACACATTTCATGTATAGAAATGATTGAACCTTTAATCGTGGAATTCACGAAATACGATTCGTAATGAACATTATACCTCGGGCTGCTTTGACTGGTGGGATGATGTTTTGTGCTTCGTAAAAGGCTGGAAGTCCGTAATCCGTGACTTTCAACACCCAACGAGCATCAATGACACAGTTTCTTGATGTGAGATAACCATGAACACGAATTGGACTGCTGTGCAGATACTTCATACCCTGCGCAAAGGAAAAAAAAAGAAAGAAAAGAAAAAATTAAAAGAAAAGAAATGGTTTTTAACACCTCTTCTATTTAAAGTCTATTTCCAAGCTCGTTTTATCCAACTTTTCGCGTTTAAATGTAACACCATTCAACGTAACTTGAAGCATTTCATCAGCATTCTGACACATTAACTTTTATATTCATTTTATCGTTCTGAAAATTATAGTATAAAAAAAAACTATTTTCAGTTTTGCAGTGATCAAATGCGTCTTTATCTTATATTCAATATTCAATTTCTGAAAATTTCTAGTGTTGTATAAAGAATGATTTAATGATAGAATTAAAGAACTTAAATCATATTTACTCGAACTAGATCGGTCAGTAAAGAAAGACGAAAGGACCAGTCGAGTTTGATTTCGTCCTGAACAAGAACGTCTTCTAACGATCCCCTGGAGCAATATTCATAGACTAAACACGGCCTCGTGGTTTCGGTTAAACAGCCAATCAAGGGATTTAAGTTTTCGTGCCGAAGCCCGTGGACCTAAACGACAATAATAAAAAGACACTTTTAGAACTATCTTGATAAATTAAAACAATTCATATATGATACCTTTATGTTTTACATCATCGTTGTGAATTGAATTTAACTGTATCATAATAATGAAGTTTTTAATAATCATTTCTTAAATCTTGGTATTGAGTTATGAAAAAGTTGAACAATTATTTAATTTCATATTAATATAATGAATAAAATTTGAGTTCAAAGATATATTACATTTTTTATTCAACTTTAGATTTTAATCGTCTTACCATCGCTAATACATCTATAGATTTGCTTTTCATTTCAAAAGATCCCTGGCAGGGAACTTCTTTGAGCTGCACCAGATCGCCCTATGAAGAAAAGAAAACATAAAATCGATTTTGTAAAGATTCTGACAATAAATCCGTAAATTATTCATAAGAAGTGTCAAGTATTAAATCGTTTTAACCAAACGTCAATTAGTTGAATGAAGTATTATCAAATTACTATAATTTTTATTGTCAAACAAAAAGATAATGATCTTCTAACGATTTTTTCACACAAGTATATAATAACGTTATTTTTTAATTCATAAATTGTGAATTAAGGTACTCAATCAGGAAACTATCTTATACTTGTAAATGTTACACAATGCAAAATTATTCGAGCGCAGATGGATTGTTACGAGGGCATTTGTATTATAATACTTAGATGCATTATTATTCAGCAAAATTTACAATAAAAATCTCCTTTGTAAGATTTTATACAATAATTTGTATAGATCTCGCGTTGCAATTTAAGTGATCATTAGGGGCAAAGAAGCTTTTAAGAAGTCTGTTGTTAATTAATCCTCAATTCGCTGTATTTGATCTAGAAAATGCATAAAGTTACCGTACACAATGAAAAAAAAAAATTAGAAATTAAGGTTTACTTTCTAAATTTACGATACTTTCCATTAAAACTTGTCTTATTGTTAGAAATTTTATAATTATTATTGTTGTTGTTATTATTATTACTATTATATTATTTTGTTTTTTTTGTTCAATTCTTTTCGAAAATACTTATGTATACTGTTTTAATTTTCTGTATAAAAGTTAAATGAATATTATTGCATTAATCAATGTTTATCGTACAATAATTTTGTTCAGTAGAATATGGATACAAAACCAAACACAAGAATGAAAGTATCATTGATTGTTATGTTATATGGAGACTATAAAACATTCATATGATAACGCGAATTGCAATATTGCAACAAATTTTCTTTATTTTTCATCATTTTCTTTGTTCAACAATTTTTTATTAAACAATCGCTTTTCTGTTAACGTTAAAATTGTATATTCTACTTCAGTATTCAAGTGTGCTTTTTGCGCGGAATTCACAATTTTCACGTATGCAGACGGTTCTTTAGGGAAAAATTGAATTTAAAACGCAACATTAAGTATCACTCTTCCAACGAAAGATAAATTATACTGTATCTAAATTTCAATTAATTTTGGCTTTTGCAAAGTGAGATGGTATGAGAAACAGTATACATTTTTTTTTTTTTTTAATAAAAAGTGAAACCACATGCCGTTACTTCATTAGAGACTAGAGAAAAAATTAATATTACGAACATGGATCTGTGACATGAATGTCTAAATAATTAAAAATTTTCAATTTTTATACTTTGGATAACTTAAATTTATGACAAAAAGAATTTTATGTCGAAACGTAGACTGGATTTAAAAATAAGAAATATAAAACTTATATTGGAAAATTCATACAGGTTGACCACTATTTTTATAAAACAAAATTCCCTGACTTTTCCAGCTTTTTTAGAAGTTTTAAGCAATCAATATAAATCTTTTAATTAGTTGTCGCGATTGATTTTTCCAACAAATAACTTATTTCCTTTTGTCATTAGTAATGCTATACTTTAGACTTGAGTTTTTACAATTTGAAAAGCGCAATACTGCAGTTCATCTTACTTAGCATAATAAAACAAGAAAGTTCAAGTGCAATTTTTGCACTTGAATAAGAACGCTGCATAAAAGTATAACAATTAATACTTACGTTGTATCTGGCTCGAAGATCTTTAAAAACTGGAAGTTTCGTAAGATTTCCTGTGCTGTTATGAAGTTGAGGTTTTAAAGACCCCACGTTCCCTTGCAACAGATCCGGCTTTTCAACTTCCGGGCCGCCGAATTCTTGGAGTTGCTGTAGCCAACAGCACAGCATGGCCTCGATACCTTCATCCACCTTCAAACAAAAATTGGTTCAATACACTATATTGAAATAAAAAGCAATTCAAGTAGGAAAAACTAAATTATTTTCGAAATTATGAAATGTTCGAAAACAAATTTGAGTAATGTTAACAGAAAACTTTTAGCTTTACAAAATACCCTTTTCGGTTCTGGCACCTGAGGAAAAACAAAATCCGAAGCCGTAAGGATAATTTTGTAGGGTCCTTTCGACATCCGTTTTTTTAGAAAATACCTCCTGAAAAGTAAATATATATAACTTTACTAGACATCGAAATGTACAATAAAAGATCATACAAAATTTTATGGTATCACGAAGCCTCATTAACGAAAACTATATTATCTAAAAATTTAGTTGAAGACTATGGCTTCATAGAACTTCAGATTTATTTTCAAATAGGAAGTTTCGAGATGGTATAATTTTCAATTCCAATCCGAGGTAGCATAATTTGCGTTTGGGGCGTAGACATATCTTAATGTCATTATCTTCAGAAGAACGCAACTCACCTTACTAATGCCGCTGTCAGAATGGCAACCGATACAAACAGTAATGATCCTAAAATGATGGCTACGATATGTGAAGTTCGGAAAGGTATTCTATAACTAGTTCCATCTGAAATTAGAAAAAATATCACTGTTATTTTTACGAGAAAACAATATCAAACGATATAAGAATAAACTATAAGAGAAATAATTATTACAAGGCTATTGAAATGTCTTAAAATTTTATAATTGAACCCAAGTGAATTCATAAGTTTGAATGTTATGTACCTAGAGATAATCAGAGACACTTTAAGAGCTTGTAAAGTAAACTATTTTCAATTGTTTGCATTGTATCTTGTGGTAGCAGAATATAAGTACACATGCACACTTGGAAATGCTTGACTTGCCAATAGACTTCAACAATCTGAACTGATTATAATTTGAATAGAAAAGGGCTCGATTCTCGTTCATAAAACTACGTCTACGATCAAAATTTATAAAGGTTTGTAAGAAGCAGTATTATTGTATTTTCGAAATTGAATCACTGCAAAAGTGGTGCTTTTATCACATACTTTTCAAAGGCAAGACTTAAAAAAAGGTGTCTAAATGTTATCTTGTTTTTGACATCAATTCAGCTAGTCAAATGTAGAGATAGAAGTAAAACAAACGAATATGCCAATTACAAAAATGGGCGAAATATTTACGTGGACAGTCACTTGGATCTAAGCAAAGTAAATCAAAGATCAAGTCGTCGGCTAGTCCGTTTCGAAGGAACTCTTGTATCACGAGCTTTTCCTCTTGTTCCACGACATTGAGAATCGGCGTCCACGAGTTCGAGTTCCACGCCAACAACGAATAAGTGAACATCTTGTTGTTGAACGAGTTTAAGCTCGAGTTGTCCCTCGTGAGGACGTCGAGCGACTCCTTCAAGTAGTCCACCGTTTTTTCAACGACAAACGTTGCGCTGCCGTTGAACAGTTCTTCGACGTCATACCTATTTAACAAATAAATGAGAAAAAAAAAGAAAAGAAATTAAAGTAAGTCATAAGAAACATTTCAGAAAGTATAACTAAATCTTTTTTTGCATTGTAAACATAAAATGTTATATGAACATGAAATGTTCTGTTCTAAAATCATAAAGTAAAAAATTATTAATACAAATGTGACTTAACATGAAGAGAAAGAGATATGAATAACATTTACATATTTACAAAAAGTTTTGTACGTATATAACAAAAAAGTTGAAGATTAAAAATATTCATATACATACGATTTTTATAAATGGAAAGAAAAAAAGAAATTTAAATATTATTAAAAATAATAATAATGAGATGAAGTAGTCGAAAAAAACTAAATTTGATATTTTATAACTGCAACAAAAAAATTTAACAAAGGGGAAAAAAATGATTAATATATTTTATATTGCAAATAAATCTACCATTTATAACATTCATTACTTTCCATTAAGGAAATAACCATAATTGATTCGAATATAAGAATGGATAAAACGAGAGTGATTCAAAATGCTTTTTAGATTGATATCCTTTAATTTGAGAATTCAAAGTAGTCAAAGATAATATCAGGTCGTAGATGTCTGATAGTTTTACTGCAAATACATTGAAGGCAACATTACAGGCATGGGCGATGTTATCAGCCAAAAGATATATACTGAGTGAATACGGTTCGCATATTGACAACGAGTTGATAAAGTCCAACATTCATAGAACTTTAACTACATTTCTATACACGAGCTTGCTACAATAGCTTAATATAACAAAATTGAATGTAAGCCATCACCGATGTAAATGATACGTAAAAATAAACGCTGACAAAGAAACAACCTCACGAACTAAAAACAATTAATATGATGGGATATAAATATGTGAACTAAATGCTAATAATGATGTTAAAATAATATCTTTGTTTAACATTACACCTAGCATTGTGACAAACTGCACAGAAAATGCAAAGGCTAACCCCTTGGCATTTTTTGTGGCGAAAAAATCAAAGTCTAGAAAACGATTCGGGGACTACATTGCCGCCACTGGGAAGGTAAAAAAAGCCCAAAAAACATAAAAGAAACGCCCGAACGCGAACTTTGAAATTTGCTCGATTGTCATTGATTGTAAATCGTGTTTAATTCATTTTAACTAATAGAACTGTTTGCATTGTTTGTGAACTTTTAATCTTTGGGAACCTTAATGTACACCACTATAACGATTCAAAATTAAACATTGTCTTATTGTACCCAATGCACTGACGACACATTAATTCGTAGAGAAAGCTTCTAATTGTAGGTTTCTAATTTATACTTTAAGCTTCTAATTTATTACTAAATAACAAAGTTGAACCATTCCTTAGCTACAAGAGAAAATCTCCCCAGACTTAATATTTTCACTTTGTTCATTGCCCCTGATTTGCGCAGCCGTCGATGGACCTCTGTATGAATCAATTGCAAGCTTTGCAATTAAGGTGTCGTAAAACGATTATATTTTTCATCGTTTAACAAATTGTTCGGCCCTTGGATGCGTCGCGAATCGATACATAAAGGGCGATACTATGTAGTGGCGAGAAAAAGAGGAGAGGTTCAAAGGTTGTTCTGTTTATGAGTATAAAAACCTTCTTACCTTTGGTCGATGGGTACGATAACCAGCAAATTATCCAATGTTGAGCGGCTTAGATTCTGCGGCAGGACGAACATCCTTGAGCTTGGTTCGGCCGGCTTAACGTTTGGGGTAGAAAAATTGGAAGACTGCGTACTAACGGTCGCGGTCGTGTTCGGGTCAATGGTTACGACCGTGGCATCGTGAGCCGGTAGAAACGGCTCTGGGCCTTGCGGCTGTATCATCAGGATTACCGAGTTTGGCATACGTGACTCCTGCACCATGTCTAGCTCCGCAAGCGTGTCGCTCGCAAAGTCGTTGTCCAGGGGCAAGCACAGAACTATCGCTGTAAATGTAAAAAAGAAGGAAAATTAATACATCAGCGATACAAATATAACTTCAATTTACGTTTTAAAGTGATTTTTCAAGCTTTTAGACTGAGAAAACTATACTGTAACTACTACAACACATATTGCAATGTGCACAATTTAATGTAATAAACTGTTTCTGATATCATATCCTAAATAATTTCAGCTAGATTTCTTTATTTTGTTCAAAAATTTTACAATCCAAAGGACTAGTTTTTTCAAACGACATTATAAATCATGATGTTATAATTCGGTGAATATGAAAAGGTTTTTTTATGATCTATAGTCAACTGTTTGAGCTTTATTATTAAATTGTACGATTTGTGTTTATAAAATCAGGAAAACTTGTCAGCTATATCGTATGTGAAATTTGTGCTTAAAACATCAACTTTTGTTAATTTTTTGTTACATTTTGCGAATAATCTTCATGGAAAATCATTGCAAATTTAGCAATCCACTTTAATTTAATTACTCAACTTATTTAAATAATATATGTAACATTAAATGCTAGGATAGTGGCACGGTATTGAAATGCATATATTGGGGACAATTACATGATAAATTGAATCAACGGTCGATAATTAATATTGTGACATGTAGTAGAAAGGTCCAAATGAAAATATCATTTAGTTTGGAATGAATTTCTATAACGAGATTTTTTAACGAGTATCTTTAACGAGTCAGTGTCGGCAAAATCCAGTCAAAGTGATAACGGTCGTTATAATAAATACATGTCTCTGGATAACGTTTAATTTTCAATTTATTTGTGTGGTACTATTTATTTGTATCGCGATGATTAAATTCAGCTGTACTTTTAGTCTATATACTACTTATTAAAAGTTTATAAAATGCAGTTTATAAAATGCATTTTTATAAACTTTTCAGTATTTAACTCTTCGAAAAAAATCTTGATACTAGAAGCTGAAATTTTTAAGGAAATTCAATAATACGAAAAATAAGCAAAGAAAGAGCATATTACTGTTTAAAGTGACTGTTTTGTTCATTTTTTGTGTTTATATGTTGTATCTTTTTTCAATTGCTATTCTAGAGTTAAAACATTTTTTTCAAAAGTGTTAAATAATTATTTATATTTTTTTTTCAAATAAAATTTCATTGATTTTAAATATTTTTACTACTTTAAACGAGAAAATATATTTTTTAACTGAGATTTTAAATTTTTTTGAATCAACATCAAAACGGGTTCGACATAATAATGAATTACCGTAGTTAATTTACTTTTCTTTTTTTTTAATATTTCATCATTTTGTTAGAATATATCGCTTGCTCACTAAAGCATTAGAATTAGCCGTAAATCATATTTTATTTTCACGATGCGAAGGGATGCAATTTGTATTTTGGATATAACGTAATTTTATATAACGTATGAACGTCCATGGAAATAGTCTGCGAAAGTACAACATTCAGTAGACCTCTTAAAATTTTATGTGTAATATACGCATTTGCGAATTACACTATCAGGATAAGGAATGTCGTTTGAATGATTTAAGAGTGTCCTGTTTTGGATGTTATTATTTATAAATGCCTTAGAAAATACTGTAAACATTTAGTTATATTATAATATTATTATATAATATCATGTTATTGCGCGGAGCAAGAAAAAAAATCACGTATCTTCGTTTTGTATTAGATACCAGACAAGAAAAAAAGTACAGAAGAAAGTTATCAATTTAAGATATTAAATACATGCAAAACAAAATTCAATTAATTTTTAACAAAGTCGAATTCGTTTTTTTTTTGTTTTTGTTTTTTAATGAGAGAATCAGTTTAAAATCACAAAAGTATTCAATATTATTACCAAAGACTTCTCAAAATCATTAGTCAAAGGTAATTTTAAACTAATACTCTAATTTGAAGAAAAAGTGAATCTGAGCTCACATGTCACGGTTATCAAAACTTTGGTAAAAATTAAGCAAGCCTTTTTCTGCGTGTATTAAACGTAAATTTAGGCTACCAAAAACGAGAGCGAAATAATGAATCCGTCAAAAAACGGATAAAATGAAATCGAAAAACAGTCACCTCTGGATGGGATTGTGTGAAGAGCTCGTAACGACCCATGAATCTGTTTCGAACTGCTGTTATATGGCAGTACGGCATGATGTCGTGGAACTATTCCTACATTTCGTAAAGCCCCGACCACGGACCTGTCGAGGCTAGACCATAATTCATGATCTGAAACAAACGGCAAGTTCGTTAAGTTACAAGTTAACTTTCCAATTGAATTCGTATTCCTTCATACATCCAGTTGATCAGAGAAATCCATTGTATGCCAGAAATTAGCTGCCTTGATTGATAACATAATCAGACGAATGTAATTTCAATGAACAACTACCTTGAGAAACCGAGGTTGTAAAAACAACGAAATATTCGCAGAAATATATCGCGAATTCGTGTACTTGAAGTTTCCAATGGTTATTCGCAAATACAAATTAACAAATTATAATTCCGTGTATCGCAATCAAATACAAAAAATTTGTGCTTTTAGAATTAAATATATTCGAATTCACTGCAAAATTATTCAACAAAACATAGCAGCATTTGTGTACAGACAATTATACTGGATTTGATTTACGTTTGTTAATAAAAAAAATTAATAAGAATTCTTTGACAAATTTATCTATTGGTAAAAATGTTTCAACGATACAATAATTCAGGCACAATATCGTTAATGTTTATAAAGATGATATATTTCAATCAATCATTTGTCTAATCCGATTAATAAACAGTTACCAGTTTGTCGACGATTCTCGTCGTTCGCAGGTCTAAAGCACGATTTCATTGAAACCGCGTATCAAAATCCTTTAGTTTCATTACGAACGAGAATTAATCAAAGTTTATTTTCGCAAGCAGAGTATGTATCAAAAATGCATGAAACAAACAACTTTGCAGCTCGGCACACTGTTATTCATAGAAAACACAATTGCCGTTCACTCGAGAGTAGAAATATTTTTGTTTCTGTTTGCAATTTACTATAGTTCAATGAAAAGTTCAACTATGATTTTTTTTTTTTTTTTTTTTTTTTTTTTTTTTCTCTTATACACATCTCCCTCCCCACGAGACCTCCCTCCACCCCGTATGCCCTCTCTTCCTTTAAAAAACACTCTAATACAAAGAACAGCTACACTCTTTCTTTGCTACACTTCTCCCATCCTCCAAAACGTACTCCGAGTTCTTTTGCCCGCTGCTGCCTCTACATAACATGTTATCATACACA
>JABFOV010003231.1:0-17059 GCA_022817685.1 Aradophagus sp. ZL-2020 | reverse complement strand
AAACTTGCCTATGATCTTGTAAATATTACTGATTTAGAATTAAGGTGATTTTTAACTGTCTACTGCATTTGACAAGGTTAACAATATCATCTGAATCTCCATTATTCTAGTCTTCTGTTCACATTGGTACCATATTGATATTTACAGACAATATTCAATTTTTAAAACTATTCCATTCTGATATACATTTAGACAAATATTATCACTCTAAGTAATTGTTTTACTACATTATTTGCTACGATTATTATTTTCATATTAAATTTTACTTGCGTATTAAGTACAGAAAATTTTATTAAAAACCTATATTTGAAGGACTTTAAAATGGGATTAGAATGATAGAGATTAATGAAAATATTTTCCTTTGCATGAAAAAAAGTTTTTTTTTCCAAGTATAACATTTTTTATATAAAATTCTTTTTGGTGATGTATATATTTTGGGGATATATAATTGGGTTGAATGTTGAAATGTAAAACTTCAGTTATAAATGATAATTTTTTTTGTAAATAATTGATAAATTGATAATTTTAAAAAAGTTATTCAAATTTAATTATCATTTTGAGATATATAAAGGTTTGTCAAAATGAAACAAAATTGAATACGAAAAGATTAACAACGACATTTTTATTTTAAATGTCGCGATCATACTCCATATAACGTTTTATTCATTAGGAAAAAAATTTTAAAAAAAAATTAAATAACTTGTGATCGATTTCCTCCAGCAGTTAGGTAGATTGCCAAATTAGACAAATGAATTAGAAATAAGATCGTATCATTAGCATCAAATTCAAGTTGAGTAAGAAGCAACTCTGGTTAAATATAAATTATTTTATGTGCTTATTACAGGGATACTACACTGAGAAAACAGTGGAGTACGTGATACTCCGAGTGGAGCTCTCAGAACTCCGAACGGAGAAACAATTGCTCCACTCGGAGTAGCACGTGCTCCACTGTTTTCTCAGTGTATGCTAACAGGAGATAAATGTCCCGCTAATATATGTATAATATTACTTTCTATCAGGTAACAGTTCCTTGATTCAAATTGTAACACTTTAGGAAAGATGTTGATTGTTCTGACTGAAGCGCTATCTCAATGACGTTAATTCTAATGCATTTTGATAAATATTTTAAATTGTACAAAAAACTTTTGTAATTGTAGAAGTTGGAATTGCAATTCTAATAGTGAAAATATATTTTAAAAGGTAAAATTTAAATAATTTCATCCATCAGTATCTCGCATTAGAAACGTTGATAATTTTGGTTAGTTAATGAGATTGCCATTGTCGATACTTTCCTAAAATATAGCAACAATTAGTAGAACACTTTATTGTAATCTAATAATTTAAGGTGGTTTCCTGGTAGCATCAAAACGATGAGAATTTAAAGAGACATCAATTTTCTTGTGATAAATTTAAGAATTTATTATAACAACATAATGTAATTTTAATGATATAATTGTTTTAGAAAATACAGTAATCAACGTTTTAACTCTTTTTTTTATATTACATTTATCGAATGCCTTAATTACATGATTTTTAATATTAGAAATTTTATAAATACGTTCTTTATAAGGAAACTACCTTAAGCTGTTGTAAAAAATATTGGTAAATTAAGGATTATTTGTAAATGGAGAACATATCAACAATTTACGAAAGAGACGAATTCATTGGGCGTAAAAATAAGCAGTGTGAACGTACGAATGAACATTTGTACGATTAATAAAATTATATAGCAACGTTGCAATGCAAAATTTCATGACAATGTATTCGTTGTAACTAGGTTGTTTTTATTTCATACGTAGGCAACAAATGTAACAATGGAGCGACATCGCGACTCTTAGTGTATTTTCTATGTAGGAGAAAAAGTACAGAAAATCGCAAGATCTATATTTTTATATGAAAAGTGTATAAATATGTAAATATTGTATATCGATGTAAAGAGTTTTCCACATTTTTCCACTTTTGGAAATTTTTTCAATAATTCTCTATATGGCAGAATTTATTTCGCGTAATTAACATAATATTATAAGCGAAAAATTAAAATACAAACAATAATCAGGCAAGGTCTTTTCCTATGCAGGCTGTACTTTGTATATTGTTAAATAAAAATAATATATTGTTACGAATTAAGAAATATATTGATGAAACGCGAGCGATTTGCATTTTCTGTTCCTTAATTGAAATGGAATATGTTTAAGTAATTTTTCAATGCATTCTTATTTATTAATAAAAAAAATGGGGTTTTAACGAAAAATACTGTTTTACTCCAATCCTTTGTATTTCTTAACATTAAACGCTTACATATATATTCAATGTACAAATTACAGAAACAGTTTATTTTGCATATAATATAAAAGAAAAATTATTAGTATATAAATAATGTGAACATATTTTGCACTCGAAGGCATGGAAATATGATTCGATGGAATAAGAGTCTTTTCGAGTTGCGTATTGCTTAAATGTACAAGGTTTATTATAACTAGGAAATTGTTATTTAAGACCTAGTGTATTTTCCCCAAATGTGAAGCATGAACACAGACGCTATAAATAACAAGGACATAACAAGTACTGGAACAGGACCGCTGAAAAAATGAAAAAAATTATTTAGTACACTCAATCATTTTATTAACTCAAATTTTTTATATAAATATAATTCTATAAATGTTCTACATACTTTGTACAAACATATTTTAAAATATAAATTTTAATGATTTAATATGTATATATATTGAAATATGTCTTCCAATTCAGAAATTTTATTTCAACAATTATATTTACTGTTATTGTTTAAAAATTGATTTTTAAAGTTTCATTTTTTGTACAAATTATACAAAATTCATTTAAAAAAATAATGCACTCTTATTCATTCAATATTCTGAAAAATTCTTGCTGCTAATAAATGCAAGATTTAATTTACTTTTGAACAAAAATTACTGACAGTATCCTATTTCAATTTTTACATTCTTTTTTAATTATAAAATATATATACTTTTTGTTTATAAATTTATTATATAAGTTAAATCAATAATGTTCTTTTAATAACTTCTACCTAAGTTGTCTTTATCAGTATTAGTTCATCGTTGAACAAAATCTTTGTAACTTTCTATTTTTTTTTTCTAATTCACAGTTTCAAATACTTACACTTTGATTCCCAAAGAATCGTCTGTATAAGAGATCCACATGCCACCAGAAGATGCGTTTAACCGACTTCTAGACGTTGTGGAAGTAGTTTTCCTTTGCCTGACAGTTCCACTACTTGAACGCGCCGCCATAGTTTTGCTGACTGGACGACCACTGCTGACACTTGTCGCACTTGCTGGAGCAGGCTGTTGAATATTATTTATTGATACTTTTATTTTCATCTTAACTGATTATGATTGATTTGATAATTGTTTATATATAATTAATGAAACAATATTTTTACATTTTGTGCTTTTAATTTAAAGAATTAATAAGAGCACAATTGATGAAGAAATCTCTTTAACGTTTATATTATCAAAATAAAATAACAATATAATAACTAAAAACGATAATTTAACAAAAAAGTAAAAAAAAGCAATAAGATTGAGTAATAAAGTATGAAAAGAATCAATTGAGTATGCTCCAAAAAACTTTCATTATGGAGTATGGCGATGGCTTGAATCATTTTCACTACTGTGCTCCAAAAACATGTTTAAATTTAGCTGAATTTATAAAATAATGTGCGCCACTTAAATGTGGCTAATGAATTTAGATTTACTGGAAATAAAAATGTTTTTCTCTTGAATTGAAATTTAAACTTACCATACTGAAATTTGTTTACAGACGTAGCTGAACGATCTGGACGATAAAACTTGTTAAATTGACAGATACTTTGACAGCGACGATTATTAAAGTGACGAAGCAATGATTATAGTGTTGAGAGCTCTCTGTTTTGCACTTTTTTGATAATCGCGCAAGAGAATTGAGGTGTTTGACTGGAGTAAGTTCAGGCACAGTGTGGAATGCTGAAAACCGACTGGACCGAACGGTTTTTTCGACTGCGGACGTGTCTGGGTGTCGCGAAGCCACACATAAACGCGCCACTATCCACGTGTTGTCCTTCCTTACACGTCACCCGGCCGCCATGAGACGCGCCAGCCATTCGCCAGATGTCGCTCGAAAAAGCGCCTGATTTTTGGAGTATTTGAATTTCTTCATAAGTGTTTCAAAATGTATGTATTTAAGCGGTTTTTATTGACACTCAAAATGAACCTAAAAGTAGTTCTGTCTTTGTTAATCATATTGAACTCTCTATCAATGATAGAGTGAGAAATATGTAAATAACAATAAATAATTAAGAAAAATGTAAATCCAAGAAAATAATTTTACTTTTGCATTTCGTTTTCCAACTCAAATTTTATTGAATAAATGCAAATTCGCATAGTTAATTAAATGTGCAGAGTCACTTAGATCATTTCAGTATTAATAAATATGTTGTACACATTTAAAAGAAAAAAATTAGTCATCTTCAAAGAAGTGGAAATGGAAACTTAAATTTTTTATTGAAAAAGGAAACAATGAATTGTAAGTTTCAGAATTGAACAATTTTTATATTTAACATTATAATAATATTTTATTAAAAAAATGATTGTATCGGTAATGAATATAGAAGTAGATACAAGTGATGGTAAAAGCTGATTGTGTAATGCGATAGTGATTCGCGTGTGGCATGTATGATTCATCAATTAAAACCTTTCAATGAGAGTGTACATATGTTACTGTTTACCTTATAAATATTAACTTTAATTAAACGAAGCTAAGCTGTTGTTTCCAAACATCAAATATTTCTTACATTTTTCTCATCTTTGATTGTGAAATTATGGAAATGTCAAGAAACGCGTTTATGATCGATGAAAAATTTCAAACTAAAAGCAATATCTTCAAATGACTTTCCAATTCATTTAATCAGTTTCAACCGCGCCCTTTGACCTCTTTTTTTTTAGTTTCAATTGAATAATTTTGAATTTTCAATATACAAAAACAAATAAAAATTGAATCAAATAGCACACGTGATCCGTTGCATTGAATTTATTTTAATTCTATTTTCTCAGTCCTCCAATAAGATTCTATTAATTTCTATTTCGCCGAATCGCGCCAAAATTTACAAAAACACCGTTTTCTAATCGCATCGTTTGCTATGAAATTTAATTTTTCAAAAATACACAATACTCCTTCTTAAGAACTCTTATTCACGCCCTGAAAATCGTGAAAAGCATCTCGCGTGCGGAAATCGAGCCAGCGATTCGATGATAAAGAGACAAAACGTGCCTCCTTATCTCGGGAATCATCGTCATCGGCGCGCGCGACCTCGGCGCGGCGGTTGGCCGCGCGGCCGGCAGGTGTCGCGGCGGTAGCGCGCTCTCGCGGCCGTGCTAGTACCGTACGAATTTGAAAAGTGAATGGCAAGCGAAAACACGGGCTGCGACGAGGATCCGCGTGTGTCCCGGATACGGTGCGACATTTGACGAGGCCCGAGTCGCGAGTGCAGCCGAAGTAGGCGCGAGCCGCTGGTGGCCTCGGGTTGCGCGCAGAGCCGGGATCGGGCCGAGCGTCCCCTCGCCGCGCCAGTGCGCGCCCAACGACAAAGGCGATCATGTCCTCGCGCTGCGATGCGCCCGCCCGCCGCCGATGATACGCCGTCGATGCTTTTTGGTGAGCGACCTCGACCCGTCCGCGACCGCCCCGCCCCGAACCCCCTAACCTCTCGAGCCGTTTCTAACCTCCAAATCGATCCAAGCGACTGGACGCCTTTTGAGGTTATCGCTCCGTTTGTTTGGCATGTCAATGTCAAAAGTCGGCGGCCAGTCTTTTTTCAAGCTTATCATTTCCCTTTTTCGACTTTTACTATTATTATTGTTATTATCTTGTTGTTCAAGTGTGCTTGTGAGAAGCTGCGTTTATCGCGAGATAAACGCGCCCCTGTTTTTCAGTTTGTACGCTTGTCGGAGATTCACTTTTTCGCGGAATTTTCGCCTTTCAATTGCCGCTTCCGCGGAGGCCGCGATGACGAGAGTGTGTTGTATAATGTTGATATGCTGGAAGGGGAAAAGACCTGATGATTGAAGAATTTTTCGTCTGATGCCCTGCGTTATTTTTTATTTGATTTTTTTTTGTGATTTAAGAGTGATTCAATGTTTATTTGTTCTTGTTATCATATTGTTGTCAGTTTTGTTTGTTGTTATCGTTATTATTTGTGTTTTTTTTTCTTGATGTGTATGTATATTGAAATGATATGACAATGCAAATGAAATTAACATCTTGTTACATAAATTTTATTTTTTATCATCATTTTTTCATAATTTAATAAAACATTATGTTACAATCATTGCGCTGAATCATTTTCTAGGTCATGATAAAGAAGTATTAAAGTGTTGATTACAAATAAATGGTTAAAAAAAAAAATTTTTAATAAATCATACTTATTCTCGGCGTTGTTTTGTTTTCAAATGACAATTATATAATAGAATAATGTCTTGCTTGAACATTTCAAATAATATGCATTTGTAAGTGTATATAAATACAAACATAAAAATCGAAAAATAAAGAAACATCAATTATAAAGAGTGATTCATCGCTTTTATCAGATGTTATCACCATTCCGTTGGAATGTAATTAAGTGAATTCATTTACAAGATCAATGGATTTTGTCATCTCTTTAATATTTTAATGCAAAGTATTTTTTGAGCTTTGTAAATTCCTCCAAAGATTGATTTATTTTGAAATAAAAAAAAAAGTTATATCAGTAAAATTTGAGCAACTGATACATCAACAATACATAATTTAATATCATTTAACTTTTACCAACAATATAGATAACAAAACAAAGTTAATTAAACGTCAATTGCATAATAAGACATTTTTATTTTGATATTCAGAAGAGAACATAACTTGGAAACTATTAATTGATTCATTCTATGTTTATACACGAGTCGTATATGTAGAACCGCGTTTAATTTTTAAGCTCAGAAATAAACCTTGTCTTATACAGTAATTACAATTACAAAGTCAATATCAGAACCGAATCGAATTCCAATATGATTTTGATTTCTTTGCTTAGAGTCACACAACAAAGTTCAATTTTCAGTCATTTTTTTGTAAGAATTATCCAAAGACTTTGACAAGAAAGAAATTTCATTGAAAATTATTATTATTACAGTTATGTATTTATTTATTTTTTATAAATCATTTAATTAAAACATTTAATTTAAAAAATTTAAAGTGTTCTAAATGTCATCAATGGGGCTAAAACAAATTTAAATAATATTCATGTTATTAATTTTCAGTCGTTGATTTCGTCACAAAAAAAAATAAAAAAATAAAATGTGCTTTATTGTTATAGGTACAGGTCTTGTAGGAAGAGTGCCAATAGGATGGGCAAACTCTTGTCAAAAATTTTTGGCAACAAGGAGATGCGCATTCTTATGCTAGGTCTAGATGCCGCTGGAAAGACCAGTATCCTTTGAAAGTTACAATAAAAATTCCATTATATTAATTAGTTCCCTTAAAATCTAAAACAGTTTATATAAAATCTATTAGTAAATTATCTTAATTGATTTTGAACCAAGTTTATTTTATTGATCCAAAATTATAAAGGCAAAAAATTGTTAATTTTATCACTTTCTTTTTTTTTTTTTCATTTTTATGTCTATAAAGAGTTCAGTAATGTATTATAAAAATAAAAATTGATTGAGAAAAAAATATCTTATAAAATATAATAAATATACGTAGGACATTAAATTTGGTAATTTAGTAATAGTTGATTTACAAATATCTTAATAAATAAAATTGTAAGAATTAATTATTTTTCCTTGCAGAAGATATCTACTGTTATTGCATTCATTGTAAACTTTTTCACACGAAATTTCAATCTAGTTTTATTGAATGATTTATTAACGAATTACAGGCAATAAATAATAAAACTGTTAATCTCCAAAACAAATTCTTTAGCATTGAAAGTGCTTGTCTCGGCAGTACGCCTACACATAAATATCATTAAATGCAGATAAAGGCCAACGTTTTTCTCTGTTTTCATTCCAACGCTAATTATGGAACTTTGTCTAAAAACGTACATTTATGGCTTGTATTTTCTTAACTCCATGCTCTAGCTATATTGTATAAACTTAAATTAGGTCAATCTGTTACTACTATTCCAACTGTGGGATTTAATGTGGAAACAGTCACATATAAAAATGTCAAATTCAACGTTTGGGTGAGTACATTTTTTTTTCTTTGTCAATCATAGGTTTATTATGCAATTGACCCTGCATGGGTACATCCATTGCTGCTCTTTTGCTACATTCTTGTTACTCTTTGAACATAGTTTACACACAGTAATTTTAACTTCATTTTTATTAATAAATTTAAAATTTAGATTTGTAAGAATGATAAATACATATTATAATTATTTACATATATTAACGTTGATTGCGATGTTTATTTTAGGACGTTGGCGGCCAAGACAAAATTCGCCCTCTTTGGCGCCACTATTACACGGGAACGCAGGGACTCATTTTTGTAGTCGACTGTGCTGACAGAGATCGAATCGAGGAAGCTCGTCAAGAGTTACATCGAATTATTAACGACAGAGAAATGAGAGACGCCATTATTCTTATTTTTGCTAACAAACAAGATCTTCCAGATGGTGAGACTTTTTTATATTTTTGTTAAAAAAATTATATCTATTGAATTGAATTTGTTCAATATTTATTCAATGAAAATAAAAGTTGATGAAAAATAAAAAATAAAAATTACAATGCACATTAAAATTAAGAGAAAATACTACAAAATACAAACTTAAATGTTTTAATAATTGTAAGTAACTTGTTTTGATTGCTTATTTTATTCTACTCAGATCTTTGATTAAAATATTTTAAAAGTTTGGTACAAAACATTTAAAATATTATAAAATTGAATGTATTGCATAAATGATTGAACCTTGATAAATAATAAATATATATTTGAAAAATAACAGTTATTTGATTAATATGAACTCAGAAGAAATGAAAAATAATAACTAATTATTAGCAAAGAAGAAAATTGCTGATTTTTATTGAATAAATGAAAATCCACTTATTAAAGACCATGAACTTATTTATGTCATTCACTTTTTGTTATAAAAGATGAATAACGAATTGCTCTTCAAGTCTGTTCTGCAAACAAAAAGTCAAAAATTAATTTTTTTAATTAAATTTTAAATGAATTTTGAGAAAATTCTATTGCTAATTTATTTTGAGTAAATCGATTGTTATATTTATTGTTAAGTCATTTTTATATTGCAGTAACTTTAATGAAACAAGAAGATTTGAAGTATTTGATTTCAAGGCAGGGAATTATCTAGCAAACTAATTTGAAACATTCAACAGATTGTTGTAATATTGTTTTCTTTTAAACTATCACATTTTGTGAGCGGATATATTACTTCCTTATAAGCCTTATTATTATCATCAACTTGTATCTTATTAAAGTACACTTTTTATCCTTATTATTTAAAGATAGAATAAAAAATGCAACAATTATTTAAATCAATGTAATAAATTTTAAATAAGATTTTATTCAAAATTATAAGCAAATTTATACATGACATTTATTGAAATAAGGAAATCACTGAATAGAAGAATTGCACCAAACCATGAAAAAATTATTTAAAAAAAATTATTATCAATCTGTCATTTTTCAATAACCAACGATGCACTTTTATTTATACATTTATTTATTTTATTTTTTTCACTTTGAATTGAATATATTTTCGACATTTGTGAATTATCGAAATATCATTTTCAATCGGGAATGGTGTATGTATATCAAACATAAGCTGGCATAATAGAACTTCAGCAGACACGTGTTCCTGTTTGTCTCTTTCTCTACTACGCTTTGTTATTATGCACTTCTCGCAAATACTATTGAACTTTCAGATGTGACAAGAGCATTAGTGAAAACGGAGTTTCCATTTCATTGTTTAAAATGAATAATCAAATTTCAAAGTTGATAGGCAAAAATAAATTATTAAATAGTAGCATAAATTATTTTAATTCAGGGTCTGTAGTAACTTTTGTACAGTTGATTATATACACTTTTAAGGAAATTGATTATTTTCATTTGATTTTTATTGACGAAATCAATAATTTTAATGGATCTTAAACAAATGACATTAATTTCTTTTACAGTTATTTTTTCTATACAAAAAACAATTAGAAAATCTAACTAAAAGAAATTGGTTTTTGATTAATTAAAAAATGTTGCAAATGTTTATATAAACGATCATGTATTTTTCAGCGATGAAACCTCACGAAATCCAAGAAAAACTCGGTCTGACACGAATACGAGATCGAAACTGGTACGTCCAACCATCCTGCGGCACGACGGGAGACGGTCTGTACGAGGGTCTTTCGTGGTTAACCAGTAATCACAAATTATGAGCAATTAGTTAGACGCGTTTTCTCCCCCACTTCACCTTCCAGAGCTGGGCCCGGGTGATCTTGCGTCTGACTCGCGTCAACGAGCGCTACCAAAAATGCATTACGACGAGAAAAGGAAAGCGATAAGAACGAAGGAAGCAAATAGAGCAAAACCAAGCAGTAGTCACGACTTCTTTGTCTCCTGAATAGAGATAAAGGAACAAGGAAAGCAGAAGAGATAAGGACAACAAATGCACCCCGTCGATGTCAGTTAACGATAGCACATTATTAATAATAAACGATTGTATTAACAATATGGTTAAAAGGACAAATTAATTATTCAGTCGCGTTGCATCTGAATAAGCTCATACCTTTAGATCATAATCCAATTGAAGCGATCAAACAAAATAAAAGATGGAAAGTATATAATAAAATAAAAGGACGTTTAGAGAATGATGTATTGCATGCAGATGAAGTATCGGTCGACAGTCCGAGTGAAACATATGCTGCTCAAACAACTTGCACTATTTTCCATAGCATTACAAAATTCATTGATGAATCATCAATCGTTGGTTTGGCCCAACAGCCTGAATTCTTTTCCAAAGGACCGATAAAAATCGGAGCTGCGTTGTTACACGCGCTGTTAACAAGCACCGTCAAGGCGAGATGTATAAAATTGTTTGTTTCTTAGTCGTTAAGGTCGTAGGATTAAACTTATTGCCACAAGGTTTTCTATTTATTCGGTACGTTGTACGATAATGTCCTTTAAACCAACGACAAATTCCATCTTATGTACTCTGAATATCTCGGTACCGACTTCATTTTATGGACAATGTAATATAAAAGATGAAATTAGTGAAAACGTGTGCTTTTCGTATGGTCAACTCTCGTTTAGTAGCCTGGGTCAAAAATTATTATCTTTGATCCTATGAATCCAAATTTTTTCATTGTCTATGTTTCATTTTCATGACTAATATAGTTAAATTAAATGTCTAAGATATTCAAATAATTCTACAATGATAGTGATTTTTACTACTATCTGGACATTTTTCCAACTTATCGTCACCGCCAGATAAAAGAACTGCCAAACGAAGGATTACTAGACGAAAGTTGAATGTACCAACGACTTTTTTCTATTTCAAATAATGTTTGAATATTCTTCAATCAGCAAACAATATTGTTTAGTATCTTGGGATATTTGAGAAACATTGTAAAATTCAGAGAATAGTCTAAGGATATTGTGCAATATTGTTAGCTGATAACAAGAAAATTGAACGCTTCATGATCACGAAGCAACAAACGAATCGATTGAACGTAAGGCGAGTCGCAATGTCTCGTCGTCTCTTTTCGTGACCACACATTCCACGGACTCTTTTTGTCATTGTACGCTCGATGCCAAATTGGGATAGCTGTTCATTCGTTGCGTATCTTTAATGATTAATTTATTGAACCTGCTTTACTTTTCGTCCCCGAAGGAGAAGCTTGTTTGCACGACTTCTGTGCGCTCATTTTTCCGCCTGTGTGTCTTACACACGGGTATAAGTTCAGTGCGAGGTCGTGTAGAAAGCGTTCTTTTGTCAGGGATCGCTATACCTTATCCTTCCCATTGAGAGACAATACGTATATGCCACACAACCGATAAAGCGAGGTTTCGAAAACGGGACGAGATTCGATCGCGATTTCGTGATAAAGACTTTGGTGTGCTGCTTCCGACTAGGTATTTTGTTCTGATGTAGATATGTAAAAAATGTAAGGAAAAGGTGAACGAGAATCACAGTCAACGATTGTGTAATATAATGCACGGAGATACTTATTCGACTTATATAAATATATATAGATATAAATAAATGAACATATCACGGCGATTATTTATAATGTATTTTATGTGTCAGCGTATTTTAACCCATTTTTTGCCATTGATGCATTAACGTAACATATTGGAATGTTTTTCTCTTTATTCCTAATGCAATAATTTATTATTACTATTTACTATAAAAGTTCATAATAAATATTAATCACATATTTTATGATTCACTATTTCTTTGATAAAGAAATTATCGTAGAAATGAAAAAAGTTTCTACATTGTATGTTTAAAATAGTTTTTAGTAAGTAAAGTTTTTATCCATTTTTGGACGAAAATGGGTTAATCGTTCGATTTGCTTATTAATGTAGTTGTTTAATTTTGTTTTCTTTTTTTATATTTCAGTTTTTCTTGATATTGTTGGGAAACGGTTTGCGGTGATCAAAATGCTAGTCGGTCAAAGCACCGGATAATAGCCTTATAATGTAGCAGTAGAGAAAAGGTCGATCGATCTTCGTGTTTCCCAAAACTTCGGATCTTGTCCCGCTTTAATGTGTAACTCTGATTCATGTCGACGACGCATACAAGTTGCTTACAAAGGATTATATTTGTAAAGAGATTAAAACGAAAATGAAGCATGCACATTCATATAACGACGTAACAGGAGTACCCGATTTTTTCACTGCGCCGCCATTTGGGCACGCGTCAAGACTGGTATTTGATCGTAAGGATTTTAATTTTGCAACCATGTGAACGTAGTAACGTCACTCAAATAACGAATCCGATTGTTTCCTTTTCACTCGATTAAGTTTGCACTCGGCTTTGTTGAAATACGAGAATTAGTTATACATTGTTTCTTAGAAAATGAAGAAAAGCATTACTTTTATTCAATTGTGAATGAAGAAAAAAAATGAAAAGAAAAAAGAAAAACTAATTGCAAGAAAAAAAATTCAAATTGACAAAAAAACCCTGAAGCGTTATTCGAATGTAATATATCTTTACGTTGCAGCATTAGAAATATCATTTTTGTAATTGTCAAATTTTGACGGATATCAATAAAATATATTTGAAAATGTTTTATTATGAAAAGAGGATTGTTATTCAAATTTAGGTGTCAGCGTGTAATTGTAAGCAGATTCTGACGCTTCCGTTTTCAGTATCTTTCAACGATTGTCTTAATTTTACATTCATATATGCTTTCATTTTATGAAATGTTTATAGCGTATTTTAATTGTATTTTTTTTTTAATGTTCTTTGAATCTGTTAGGGAATGTTACAAGAATGATTATTTCGAAATTTCTTTTTATATTTTGATTATGTGTTACTTATTATACATTTTACATTTTTTTGTTGTCGCTACAGAACCTTTATGTTACAAGATGATGAGCGGCCATCGGCGAAAAGCGAATTCTTACACCTAAACAAAATAGAGCCTGTTCATTTCGTTAAGGGTTAACATCACACTTTCAACAAATTTTTACATTTTAAGGTACACATTTGATTTATTTATTAATATAACGTTTACTTTTTCATATTTTCATTTATGTATACTATAACATCGATAGTCATACATAAAATATGCATATTTAACAATATCTTCTAAACTTTGAATATTTCAAAGCAAAAAGAAAAAAAGAAAAATTTAAAAGGAAAAAACTTCGAAGACTGAACATTCAATATTTTTAAATCATGCCGAGCCATTAGTAATAAATAATGTATGAAAAGGTAATACGAATGTATGCAGACGGGCGCGATGTATTTCAATGTGGTCCAATTTTTACAGAGCGCAATCAATATCGATTGGAGGTGGAAGAATCTCGGTGGCGGAAGGTTAGAGAGCGGCGCCTGGCGTAAACTCTGGGAGCGGCGTAACCGGTCACGTGGCACGCCAGGCACGAATTCGATCGGAGCAATTAGCTGGCGGCGTGATGGCAGGCGTACTCATCTATACGCGGCGCATTCACACGCGTCACACGTTGTACGTTGACCGCGTAGTATGCGGTAGGTAGTATGCAACTGGTGCGCCGGGAGAATCTTTCCTAATGAATCGCGCACGGTCGTTCGCGCGCCCGAGACTTGCGGCTACGTTTCTGCAGAATGAAGTTAATATTTGCAATCGGAAATCTTAAAGCGTGTCTTGCGTAAGAAAGTTGTATTCAAAATTGTTAATGCCTGTGGTTTGAATAACGTTATTACACAGATAGCAAGGTCTTGTTAAAAAAATTTAAATTCTCATTAAAGTTGCATTCAAAATGAAGTTTGTAGTAGCAAATAATAAATGATTAAAGTTTATTGAAAAAGAGCAAATGACTATAAGCAATAGGATTAGGTTGATGAGTTTCTTATCAAAAAGTATTTATAATTTAACGTTTTATAATAATCACATATATTATTGATTGTTTAATAATATATTTGATCAGTATCAATGTTTAATAAAAATTTGCTTCTTTCTAATAGGTCTAATAGAAATGTACTTTATTTGTTTAATTATAACTATGATACTTTTAAAGTTAGTTGTATTGAGAGACTTTTGAGCTTGAAAGGTGATATTCTTTGTGCCAGAGAAGAGTAGCATTTCATATGAGGCAGTAAAGTATGTTATAATTTGCTGCGAATATATTTATGGTCATGATAAAATTTATAATACTATTATACAAAGTTTTTCTACTTTATAAATTATATAATAATCGTGAATAATATTGTGGATTGTCATAGGTCATAAACTTTTCTTTTAATATACATAAAAAGTCAGTGACAATTTAATTGGTATTTTAATTATTTTGATATCATTTTATTAAAAATCTGTATAGTTGATAAAATCTGAAAGGTTCAACGATGTGTTTGTACGTAATTACATTGCCATAGACAAACAGGAACTACCATTAACAAGACCTTGATCTTCGTGAATTGCCTGTTGTAATAAAAATGTTGTCAATTTAACCCAATTTAAATTGCGATATTAACTTCATTGTACGTGAGTAGTTGCAAGACATGCAGATGAAATGAAAGTCTCTTTATAAACACTTGATGTAATATTCCAACGTTGAACGTTTGATGGATGAATAGAACGTTGAAAGATTCTCTTTTTTACACCTGCTATTATTTTTTACTAAATTTAACATTTTATGAATGCATCATAAAAAAATAGTTTTATTTCCTGTACAATCATGTTCATCACGTTTTATTATTATTTATAATCAGATGTTTCTTTTACATTTATCGTTGTAAAATGATATCAGTTTTCTATTTCTTTAAATAGGCAGCAATTCTGATTTCAATTAAAATGTTAATGACAAGTCTCGGAAAAAACGTCGTTTTGACAGTCGCAAAAGGCATTAAGACAAATATGGACTTCCACTGGCTTTGACATTTCACCCTAATTAGGTGCGTGGTTTTCCCGTCTCGTTTGCCTCGCAATACTGCGAGTGTTTTTGACGTTTCAGTCCGAAATACCCTTCCCATCCGATCAAACAACCGATTCTCATTTTTTACAACATAAAATTTATCCCTTCAAATCTCTAACATCTAATATACTACATTTTCATCATTATAAGGGCATTATTTTTACAATAAAAATAATATATTCAACACAAGTGGAATACCTTCATTATTACATCAATCTACTTGTTAAAAAATGAATTTTTCAACAGTTTTTCAAAGCTTATCGTCCAGTAGATGCATTCTACTACTAAACTATTTATTAATTTATTCTATTTATTCCATATCTCGTTTTATTTCAAAACTTCGATCGTTCAGCTCGCTACGTTAATGAAAAACGTAATTCACTTAATAAGAAATGTATAAATGTTGGGAGTCTTGTCTTGTTTGGCTTGCCTGTTTTCATTCGACGTCTTTTAAATGAAGTTTCTCAAGTCCGTGCCTTATTACTACAGTCTTTCATGACAATTCATAAAGTTTGAGTCTTATTTTCTTGAATTTTATCTTCCTCCTTTTTTTCGGTTTCCCAAAAGACTTTCGCGTCCAACGAAAGGAATGTCATTAAGTGAAATGATAACTATTGCACTGTTGCTTGCAGCAAGCTACACGTGAAATCTAAACGTGATATTGTAATACTCCGTGCAAGTTTATAAAGTTATGTGAATTATGCTCACGTTCATTACTTATTCATATATTACCGTAGTCAAACAACGTCGAACAAGCGCTTCTTTGGTAACTTAATAAGACGCAATAGTGTTCAAGTAAAAATGACATTTGGTTCGAAAGGGTAACTTTGACCCAAGCTTGTTTACTTAACTTTGATATGGCCTAACAGGAAATTCCTAAAGAATTAACATTTAAGACGTATTATTAAGTAAAAATTAAGTTTACTTCGACGCTTTCCTGCATAAAGTTATTAGTGAACATTTAAAACACTTCCCATAAATGAATCGTGCAGTTTCTACGATCTACCCTAATTGGATGAAAAATATTAAATAACCATAGAACGAATCTTCGAACGTCTACAATTTTTTCGTTCCCATTTCCATCGGTTTCAGTCTTCTCAATAAGCTTTCATTTCGTTTCAAAGCGCTCAGCCTTTGGGACCGTTCGGTCCCAAGTTGAAAGAAACGCAACCGAGCGTGAAGCAGAGGCGCAAATCAGCCGTGGAAGAAGGCAATTAAACGCCATTATCGGAATTTCACTATCAATTTCCAGCGGGGCCGGCGGAACTTTTTAAATAAAAAAGTTGATGGCGCCGCCGGTATCTTGACTCCCGATCGAAATAGGAATACGTGATAGGTCGGACGCGGCGCAAGTAGTAAGGGCTATGTGGTGTCAGACGAGAGCGTGAAATACGGCGGGATCGATTCGATGATTGCTTCTCCAACGGTCCATAACGCCTGC
>JABFOV010003230.1:0-17068 GCA_022817685.1 Aradophagus sp. ZL-2020 | reverse complement strand
AGTGAGGAAATGGTAAGGGAAAGAAAAAAAAGCAAAAAGAAAGTAAAGAAAGTAGTCGGAGTGAAAATAAAATCATGGAAGAGAAACAAAAAGTAGAAAAAGGGGAAAGTACAGGAAGTATTAATATATGAAAAAAAAGAAAGAAAAAAAAGAAGAAAAAGAAAAAAAAAAGGAAAGAAAGAAAAATAAAATAAAAAGTTTGTAGATAAAAAAAAAAAAAAAAAAAAAAAAAATAAAAAAAAATAAAAAAAAAATAAAAAAAAAATCCAACCATGTAAAAAAAATGAACATTTAAAAATTTTGTTTATTCATACCAAAACAGTTTCAGATTTTCAGATACAATCAAATTGCAAAATTTAATCAGTTTAAATTTTACATGGTCAGACCTTGTCTGATCTCTAAATTTACAATTTAAAATAAAATAATAACTGAATAATAACTAAAAACGAAACATTTTTAGGTGTATTACTTACAAATAAGAAAACAATTCGCCAAAGAAAATAAATTAAAACTTGATACAAACAAAAAACTTTATTTGTATAACAAACCAACTGTAACATAGTCAACGGGACACAATAATTGAAACATAATCACCGGGACATTTCAACAGCTAAAAATAATAGTTCAGTCGAAACAAAATCAACAAAACGTTGAGCAACTTTTCGTTGCCAGTTTTGCGTATCATGAAATTCGTACTTACGGTCGAGTCTCAAACCAACTGGTGTAAAATTTGATGTTGCTATCATATGAGGGGTGTTGGTAGGAATGTCCAATAGACGAGCTATTTGATGCATCTTCTTTTGTCTCGCTTTTATGCGTCCTCTCGTTAATCTAAAGTATATTATAAAACACAATATAATTTTTTTGCTATACATTTTTCATTTCAGAACATGAAGATTTATATCTGTTTATTTAACGGGTTAAAAGGTAAGTAAAAATGAAGGTCATGAAATTTTCTATCCCAGAACAAAAATTCTAATTTCTGCCCATTAAATAAATTTCAAAAATGGTGCTTTTACGTACATACAGCGAAAAAAAATTCTGTTTTGTTTTAAAAGTACCTTTGTTTAGCAGCCATACAACGGATGTGATCATCGAAAATGAATTTTGCTGACAATAAAGAAATTCTGTTGCCGGACGAAGTTGTCGATGGTTTTTGTATGGTCAAGTGAAGGCACCGGGAATCGTCTTTGTCTCCAACGACATCGATGTCTTGTAAAAAGCCAACGAATTTTGCCACTCCCCAACCAAGCTTCCTAGGATCAGGCTCCACGAGGATTAGTTGTGTCACTTCGATCACTAAAAAACGTCGAATCTTCTGACCATCTTTCCAAACCACTGTGCAAGCAATGAGGTCACTGTTACCTGAAATTCATGTTAATGGTGATTATCCAGTATTAAAATTGAATACAAGAATAAAATGTGAAAGGTTATAAATTGTATAAAATGGGACAAAACTGTAAGATCAATTATGGAATCAAAGAGTGCAAAAATAATAATAATAATAATAATAATAATAATAATAATAATAATAATAATAATAATAATAATAAAAAACTTAATTGAAAACAAAATTTATTTACAAAGCAATTGACAATGCAACCTTTTTGCAATCTTTGACAGAAAACGATTGAACAATTTATAACAAAAAATTGAAACTAACTTTCTTAATACTAATATTAATGTAACAAAAATAATTTTTACTTAGATCAAGCACATTGTCGACTTGAATACAGCTCGAGGGATTCGTTAAGGGCAAATGTTTTTCAGCTTCCGTATTCAGTGTCATATATAATTCTCTGACTAAAAAAAATACTCTTATAGCTCGACGGGCTCTCTCCACCTGAAAATTATAGCAATTTCAACTTTGACTGCCTAACATATTATTTACAATAATAAAATAGATTCATAATAATAATTACCTCTCCACAAGGTAGCCTTTTGTTGAATTCAATACCAGTCAATGGAGTGCCAGTTGGTGGCAACAAAATGTTGCTATCCATCATCAACCATTCAACTTTTAAAGGACGCTTCTGAATTTCGCTATATTCATCCTCAAACATGTCCAAAAATATGTCTTCACTCTATAATAAACATTTAAAAAAAGATGTAAGATTAAAAAAATCATCAAGTAAATCTAAGTAAATTTAAAACTCCCATTTTTTTTTTTTCATTGGAATAAAGTATAAAGTATTTTAAAGTAAAATATACTTTGTAAAAGTTGCGAAGCAAAGCAGTACTCTCTTCTTTGGCCGCCTTGACCGCTGTCAGATGAGTTTCATTTAAAACTTCTTTTTCGAAAGTGACTAGCTGTATTAACAATTTGATAGCTAATTCCAAAGTTACAAGTCTCACTTTAGCATCTGGAAAGTAAAAGAAATGGTTTATTAAAATTTCATATTTAATTATTGATTTATTAATTATATTAGTACATTGATAAGTAAGTTATAATTACTTGTTTGGCAACTCGATGTAATGATATACATAAGTCTATCTATTAACATCTTATTGTAACACTCTTCCAAAGGACACGTTTGTGAAGGCGATATCAGTGCGTTTAATGTTTCTGCTTCTATGCCCTATAAGTATTTTTATAAATAAGAAACAGTGTCAAAATACGTAAATAATATGTCAATCGTAATATTAAAGATATAACAATAATAATTAAAATAATATAGACATAATAAACATATTAAATTAAATTTTTAATTTTTGACGTTTTAAGTATTTGCACCTGATTATTGACCAAAGCGTAAAGCAGACATAGAGCAAAAAGCGTTGCATAATCGTTTTCTGTGCAGTACAACGATTGGAAAATTGCCTCCAGAAATGGTTTATTTGCAAGTGACTCTTCCGTCGCGTTTGGCGATTTCGAAGGCATTAATGGACTTTCCTTAGCAAGAATCTGTTCCTTCTCTTCGTCTGTCACGTTCAAGTGTTTGACTTCCTCTGGACTTTCATTCTGCTCCACTTCGATTGCCTCTTTTCTTTTCATTTCTTCTTTAACTTTGACATTATCATCACTTTTTTCGCCTGACGTAGCTTGCAAGCTCTCGTCGTTCACTTCGATTTTACTGTCTTCTTCTTGTTTCACTTCTTCATTTTTTTCATCATCACTGTGCGTTTCATTCACATTCTCCAGCGACTTTTCCAAACTTTCTTTCGGAGGTGAAAAGCCAACAGTCTCATCAATAGAACAAACTTGAGAATATTTTTTCAGAACTTTACTGACGCCCTTTTTAATTAAACTTACATCGGACTTAAGGATTATAGCTGCCAACGTTTTCACAAGTGGACTATAAGAAATGATGAGGAACACTTGCGAAAGAAGGAACAGCGCCACCACTACACTAACATGCTTCTTTTCTTCCTACAAGTGTAAAACAATGCTTGATTATTTGTAAGGGATTTGTAAGGAAAGATTTGTTTAAAATAATCGTACATTTAAATATGAATATCATTATTTCTTATTATACCTGATTTTGTTGGGAAGCTCGAACTCTTCGTCGATACTTTGTAAGCGAAAACACATGCAAAGGAACCAGTAATTTCTGTAGCAAGTGCTCTGTCAAAACTTTATTCAGATCTTCTATATTTAAACAAAGAATGTCGTTGAGGTAGTGCAGGTGATCTAAATGTTCAGCCACTAAATCAGCCAATCTGTTTTGACTTTGATGACTGAAATGAGAATATGTTTCTTAATAAATTTTTATAAATATAATTGTCATTTCATTTAACCATTTACTTATGAAAAATTCACATTAATATTTAAATGTATCAAGTGAAATAAAAAATTCTTTTCTGTTTAGGATATATGACTCACTCTGCATCATTTCTCACACAAGTGTCTAGTTCAATGATGTGATTACCAATGAACCAAACTAGATTGCTGAAATAAGGAGCGGCCGTTCGATCCCTAATAAACGCCAGCATTGAAGCGTCCTCTACTCTGTAAACGTTTAATGTCAAAGTGCGTACTGCAATACGAACCATTCCTTCTGAATGATTAAAAAACTTTATTGCTTCAGTATACAAAGGGAAATCATGAGTGTGCTGGAAAAAAATTAAACGTTATTTTTCTTGAAGCACAAAATGCAAACAATATTCACTTTGAGCGGTTGGAATTATGAAATTGGTGTATTGAAAATTACTAAGATATTTCTTTGAAATCTAAACCATTATAATTTAAATAGATATTTTCTTAACAATTGTAAATTGGTATCATTTATATTTCTTTCTGTATTTCTATTCTTCTATATTATACTCTTATTTTTAAAGTTACATCTTACCTCATTATAAAAAAAGTGAATCGTGTGTGCATTTAGTTTCAAACTTAATGTTTTCAAAAAACTTATATAGTAGGCCATCACTTCTTCATCGCTAAAGTCAAATTTATGCACAATAATACTATTTACATGATTGTTGCTAAGTAAATAATCTGTAAAAGAAAAGTAGCTGGATAATTAAAATAATTTTTCTTAAACAAGTAATTTTTTCATATAATCTCATGCAACTAAAAAATTTGATATATGATGAATAAATACTCACACAAAGATGTTTCATTACGAATATTTTCAAAAAGAATATTGAGCGTCTGAAGAAGCTGTACACAAACATAGCTTCCACACTTTTGTTTCATGATGCGTAGAAAAAAGGATAACATATTTTTTTCCAAAAAGAAGCTAAAACATATTAGCATTATAATAAAATGATCCAGCTTAAAATAGAACACTTATTAAGAAAAAAACTTCAAATAAATTTTCAAAAAGAAGTCAAATTTTGCACAAATTTTAAATAACGTGCATTGACATTTGCAGTCTACCTGTAAAATCATTTTTTGTACCATTAAATATTTTTTTAAAAAAGATTGCATATTTAATACTGCGTTTTTGTTTTTTACTTTTACTTATGATTTTTTTTACAATATTGTTTTGGCAATTATATTCAAACTTACTCAAAAACCCCACTGTCATTTTGATCTCCCCAAATCAAAATCTCAGCAATTGATCTCAAGGTTTCAACAAGTAGTCCTCGGTTATTTTCAGATACTGTTTGATTCTTTGACAAAACGTTATACAGATATCTAGAATAAATGCAATTGTTATAAATTAAAGAGGTTATTTAACCATTCAATAATAATAAATGTCAAAATTGACGTTATGCAAAGTGATTTGAAAGCAAGCAAAGACATCATGGCAAGGCATAAAAAAAAGAAAATAAAATTTGCGTCTTTCGTTAGATCTTTTTTGCAAAAATCTCAATAGCAATTATCCAAGTAATTACTTCAAGTGTTCCAGAGAATGAGGATTTTTGGGTTTCCAAAGACCGCCCCCAAACCAACTACGACTGCGAAACATGATTGCTTCAATGTAGCTGTTTTGTTCCCATTGACCTTCAGTATGTTAAGATGATCATGGTGGAATAAAAACGACCTGGCGAACGCGAGGCGCGCGTCCGAGTTCGGAGAATTGTGTTTTTTGCAATTAATTACGGCATCATCAAAGGTTCTCAAAAAATCCAGACGAAGCAAACATTGTTTGAGGTTAAGCTCATCAAGTTCCACTCGTTCATTTTCGTTAAACAGCTGCTCAGAATTGCAGTTTGAAGCGCTGAAGTTCCACGAAAAGTGCGCGAAGTTTGAATAATTAAGTCAAGTTACAATTTAATGTTGACTGATTCCTTCGTAGAATCAAGGTATTCAAATTATATTGAAAAAATCAATCTAAATTGGTTAAAATATAACTAAATTTAGTGATTTTATAAAATATATTAATTTATTACAATAAAATACAAATAGTTTAATTTCATTTAGTCATAATAAATGTTTAATTTTTTGGGATTTTCATAAAGAATTGTGTAAAAGATTGTTGAAACTGTTGAAATAATAGCAATAATAATAATGGTAACATAGTGAATAATTCAAAAGTTATAAATAGAAAATTATAATTAATTTTAGTTTTTATTAAGATTGAATAAAATTAAAACTAAATACTTATGAAAATAAAAAAAGAAATTGTTTATTTGTATAACAATATATACATTTGCTATTAAAATATTAAAATTTCTATTAAATTTGTGCTTAACTTTAAGTTTTTGTTAAATAGTCTCATTTTCGCAACATAACATACAAATTAGCCTACTAACAACAAAAACGTTAAGTGAATTACCCAGTAACTTGTATTTCTGATTTAATGTCGTCCCATCAGGAAAAGCAAACTTATCTGGGAAGCACATCAACCTTGAGATTTCTCTAGGTGTAAAGTATCTTAAATTCAAACTACAAAGAAGCCTTGAAAATTCTTCATCAGATTTGTCTAAATTATTCATTTCTTTCAATATGTGAACTATCTTATCTTGTTTTAAAGGGCTAAAAAGTGACCCTGTGCCTTCCAAAAAATGACTGTACGCCTTTGTAAAACAACAAGATCCATTAGAATTTGTATTTCTAATGTCCAGAACAGACCATCTTTTCTTTATTATTTCCAGAGGAAGATTATATTCGGAGGAAACATCACTTTCCATTATATATTTTAATGAATAACATTTTCTCTCATTTCTGGAATTAATAATTCCATCCTGCTCTGCTAAGATTTTATGTTTATTTTCAGGTAAAATATTTTCAATAAATTCCGGAATTGACTCTATCAAATTTTCCATTGTGAATATAAATGACAAATGTTTCTTTTTGCCAATTAAATAATATCTCTGACGAGAATTGGGTATACCAAACTGACAAGGACTTAGTAAAAATTCTTTGAAATTAAAGTTCGCCGTTTTTAAACATGAAATCATTTCATCTCGAGTGTCAGAACTTTCAAAGCCTCGTACATTTTCAACTAAAACATATTCGATAGATGGTATTTGACTTATTAAATTTAAAACGTGGAATAGCGATGATGTTCTTTCATCCTGCTTATCTCGTTTTCTACCAACTCTTGTGAAAGGTTGACAAGGTGGGCTCATAAAAATGGCATTGATATCAAGTTTTTCAATCTCCTTTGCTGCCACCTTTTGAATGTTTCTGTTTAAATTGAGAGTTTCTGGGAAATTAAATTTGTAGACAGCATTAGCATTAGTATTTATGTCTATGGAAGCTACTATTTGTCCCTTAATTCCACTTTCTGAAAATTAAAGGTTGATTTGTTTTAATTTTCTTGTTGTTACTTTTTACATTCATAATCACTTGTAAAACATATATTATATTTATTTAAATAATATATATTTTCCTTTTTTACATTAATCTACAAACTTAATGAAATAATAGAAAAATTAAAATTTAAAAATATACCTAAGAGAGCATAATGCATTCCTCCAATCCCACTGTACAACTCCAAAACTTTCAACATGTTTCTATAATATATTACCTGAAAAATTACACAAATAATTATTTAAATTATCAAAAAATAAAAGAATTCAATAAATTTAAATAGATTACTCTACTTACAAAACTACTTACAAATACTGTTATCAACAAAAAAACATAACCTTTCCCTTATGTTGTGATTTGAAGATATTTGCGCATGCGCAGTGTACGCCAGGGAGGTACGTTTGTTATTGTTTTTATCCGAGGTACACTTCATGAGTTGACAGTTCTAGGGTGGCGCTGTGTACAGCGGAAAATTCAAAACAATAACGCTAAACTAGAAAAAATTATTTAACTGGATACCGGCGTTCAACAGATTTCCTGTTTACGGCTTTTGGTCTATAGCCATTAAAGATAAAAACAACAACAACAACAACAACAACAACTAGAAAAAATATATAATTTAATGTAATAAAAAGAAAAATCTCTATCTATCTAAATATCTATCTATCTAAAATATCTATCTGTTGCTGTTGTTGTTGTTGTTGTTGTATTTAGTGGCTAAATTTATTTATCTGATTTTACCATAACATTACTCTTCAGTCAAGCAGTATCATACCGGGTATACTCAACGCATTCTATGTTGACCAATAAGAAATACAGAAACATGTTTTTTTAACGTTACCATGGGAACTAGGAATTGAACCACCACAATATAGTTGTTATATTTTGTAAATCCTCATTAAATGGGTCAGTGAATAATAACTTGTAAAACACTGGTGATTTTGAGTATAAAGTAAATTGAGAATGATCACATAAATATTTAAATAAATAAGTAATTAACATTATAAATATAATGGATATTTTTTAATTAATTATTCAAAAATTAATTAAGACAGATTTCTCATTTTTTGATCATACATAAATACAATTACAAAGTAAGTATTAAATATATATGAACATAATGAAACATAATTATAAGATTTTTTAATAATATTGTTTAAGATAAAAATGGCAGATGATTTATCGGATTTGCTGGAAGACATGTCTGATTTAGACAAGCAAATACTCGGAGCTGGAATTTCTAAGGAATCTAAATCATTTAAAAAGAATGTAAAATTCAATGGTACAGTTAAAACATTTTATACAATTAACTTATGACTTGATTATAAATACCAATAATATGTATATGTTCATGTAAATTTTTTTTAACTTTGTAGAACAAAATGATGATGATATTCTTGGAGATTTACTATCGGATGATGACGATATACCAAAAAAGCAAGTTCCTTCATCTAAAAGTACAAGGGTTGCTGAACTGTTTGGCATAAAGCCTCAGATTTCTGAAATCTCAAAGCCAAATCTTACAAAATCAATGATATCAACTGAAAATAAAAATATTGAATCAGACAAGTCACTAAAAAATGATAGTGAAATTCAGCGACAAAACACAATAAAATCAATTTTTACCGACAACGATAAACCTGCTGAAACAAAGTCAAAATCTTTAATTGATAGTGATAAGACAAAAAAATCCAATTCGGATGAAGATTTTTTTACCACTAAAACTCGAGCATCAGCAAAAGAAAATGTTTCTGTTCAAAACATGTTTGAATATGACTCTGGCACCGGACATACAAGTCGAACAAATATTACTGCAGAATATTCTCCAACACGAAAAAGAGAACCTCGCAGAGGAAGGAGAACTAATAGTTCAATTATCTTAGATGATCCACTGGGTTTATTTTCTGAACTAAATAATCACATGCAGGAATCAGAAAAAACTAGTGTATATCAGGTAAAAAGGTATTATATGTAGGCAAAAATAAAATAATGATTAATGGTATGATTTAAATAATGTGATGTCATGGAAACATTTTTTTTTTTAATATCTTTTTAGAAAATTATGTTAAGAATTTTGTTCAAAAATTAGATGCAGTAACGTAAACAAAAACCTAAGATTGTATACAAAAAAGTTAGATCTTATTTAGACAATTCCTGCTAAAAATTTGTATCTGAATAATAACTATAATTCAAATTATTAACTGGGAATCAGGAAAAAGTGTATGGGCTTTTTTTCGTTTTTGTAATGTAGTTTTATTTATTATTAATAATTATTTAGAATTTTTATTTTTTTCAAAGACTGATATTGTAACGCCATCCAGCAATGTAGAGAAATCAAAACATGAATCACAGGACTTCCCTGAATGGCTTGGTGGAAATAATCAAAAGTTAAAACGAGATAGTTTAGAACCAAAAAGAACATTATCAGCGCCTGTTTCAAAAAATTCTAGTAACGCAGATAAAACAACCTTGTTCCAAAATCTAAGCGCTGAAAATATTCACCAAAATTTGGATGGCAACAGCAAACTTCCAGAAGTAATACCTTCATTAAACGTACAAGCTGATCAATTCTCAGTTTTATCGTCAATTCAGAATGATGTAAATACTGTGGCACCTTTGTTCCAACAATATGAGCAGTTGGGACGAATTTTGGAGACTCAAAAAATGAAATTAATTGAACAAGAAAAGCAATTTGATCAGCTTGTTAGAAAGCAAATAGAAGGGCAGGCTTTGTTGGATACACAATTGAAAATGCAACAAGGAAGGATTAACAATTGTTTGCAGGTAAAGTTAATATTTCAATGAGAAATTGTTTGTTAATAAATATTTTATGATATTAACAAAAGTAGTATTAGTAATATCTTTATTTAATTTTACAAGACATTTTTAGAGCAATCGTTTTCCAGTCATATCAAAGAAAACGAAAAATTAGATAAAGAGTCTGAAGCTGAAATTTTGCTGAAAAAATTGCAAGTAGAAAAATTACAATTGGAAAAGGTTTTAGAGAGTTGTAAGAAACAGCATGAACAAGAAATCGGTATTCTTGATGAATCGTATAAGTAAGGAATATATGTAATTATGAAAACTTATTTTATAATTTTATAAGAAGTTTATAAAAGTTTCTATAATTTTGTACGTTTCTATGTTTCTATGTTTTAAAAATATTTTGAGTAACCTCTTATCTGTATGCAAAGTCTTTGCAACATTCATTATAACTGAGTTTTTCTCTCTAAATGATATAATAAAATGTTTTTATCAAACTGTTCCTTTTTGTTATCAACTTTACGTTTAAAAACTTCTAGGAAGCAAATAAGATATTTAGAAGAATCTTTGGAAAAAGTAGAAAATCGTTTGAAGCGTGATGCAGAAGTTTTGGAGGAAAATTTCGAAATACGATTGCAGCAAATGAAAGATAAAATGTTTGAGCTTGAAAAAGTACATGAAGATGAAAAGGAACAGATCAAGGTGCATTTATTTTTTATCTTTTTGTCATACATAACAAATTAACATTTTGTAAATTATTGAATGTTTTATTTAGATGGAGACCAAAAAGATGGTACAAGAAATTCATAAACGTTGCTCGCACAATATTGAACTAATACAAGACGAACATGCAAATACCATAAATAGCATTTCCAAAGCAAAAAAATTGGAGCAAAGTGCAATTGACCTGATAACGACTCATCGAACCGACGTTGGTAAAATATTGGATAATTCGGAAACTGCAATCAATCATTTGATGAAATTGCAGCAACAGATGGAGGAGCACTGTAATTCATTTTTTGTGACAAAGGAAAGTGCTTTGAAAGAGCAAGAAAATAAACTTGAATGTAATAATGTATAAGAATTTAATTTTTACTAACACTTTATATTTATATTTTCTTGTTTATTTGCATTTTTTGTTTTTAAATTTCAGTTTTGAAAGAACAATTTCAACAAGAAAGAGATGCACTGGAGATTGATCGAAAGAAATTTATCAAAATTACTGAAAAATTTGAGTCTGAAGTAAATTTAGCAAAGTCTGACTTCCAAAGCAGAATGTCACAATTGATTGAAATGGAAAATAATTTGAAATTACGAGAAAAGGCGATCATTAGAGATAGAGAACTGTTAGCCGAGCAAACAAAATGGGAATATGCTAATATACAGGTATAAATGATACATTGATAAATGATATCCAATGAGGATATAGTTACTTATAATAACAAACTAATATATCAACAAATTACTATATGGAGTTGATACTCGCAGTTATAAAGTCATATTTGAATATTTGAATAATTTAATGTTATATAACTATGATATTGAGCAGTTATTAAATTTGTAATTAGAACATTTCACTAAATAAAAATAATTATTATGTCAATTTTTTAACAATTTTTAATCACATATTTATGACTATAAAATATAAATATATAAGATTTATAACTTTTAATAACATTTATATTAAAAGGTGTGTAAGGAATTGTGGAATAAAGAACAAATTAAACAAGCTGAAATGCTTGCAAAAGAACGAGAAAATATTGCATCAGAACGTGGGAAATTGCAAGTGCAAAGTAAATTTCAAATACAATTAGGAGAAGTTGAAAAAATTGAGGTACGTACTGTAACTGTAACTAATTGTAACTTGTATTTGTAATTGTGATTGTAACTGTAATTAAATTAATAAAAATAAATGTATACCAATTTAATTTTTTATAGTTGGAGTCCAGTGTTAAAGCTGCCAAAGAAGCGATGGAGTCAATAGGTCGTGAAAGAAAAAGATGGCAGGAAAGAATATCCGAACTAGAAGTACAACGCAATGTTTTAATGGAAAAAGAAAATCAGTTGATTAAACAAGCTAAACAGCTGGATGATTTGACACAAGTAAGATACAGGTGACTTATTTCATTTTTTGCTTTTCATTTTCTCTAACTAACTTTATTATAATTTGGATTAAAGTTAGCCTTGGTGAAAAAAAATGAAGGAATAGAGGCATTAAGAAAAGCTCGTCGAATCGAGCAAACTTATAAAGAAAAGTTTCAGCAGTTACAAATACAGCTCCAAGTTTTAGAAGATAGAGAAAACAAGTTAGCGGCAGAAAAGATTGCATTAGCGAGGTATAATTTAATCCTAATTTATATGAAAATGTATATTTATTTCAAATAAACTTAATATACATAATACTTATTTTAGAGAAAGAATTAATTTACGAATAAGCGAAGCTGAAATGCCAGAGAAAGATGAAAAACCAGTCAAAGAATCGGTAAACAAATTGTATATGATTGATGAAAACTTCAGTGAGAATGAACATCTAAAGCCACAAATTCAAACACATTTTAAGGTAAGTTAATTTACAGATGTAATAGTAGTTTATTATTATGAATTAGTAACTAATAACTAATTTTTAATTGTTTGTAACTGAAAAGTTTTTAAAGATATTAATTTTACTGAAAATTAAAAATTCATAACAATGATAAATTTGTGCCCTACGTTTTCGCTTCATTTTTTGCATTAAGGAAATTACAAAATTATATTAACATATTATAATTATCATTTGTTAATAGGAAATAGTTGATCCTAGATTACTTTTGCTCAAAATAAACATGAACAACAAACTGACTGAATATGAGTGATAAGACTACAAAAAATTTAAAAAGAACTGTGCAATCATCAAACTTATCAATATTGATGATTGATCAATGATGATTGATTGATTTACTGTGTTAATGATGATTACTTAACTAATTCATTATAACAATAATTATTACATTAATGATTTATACTACTTTATTCATATTATTGATACAATAAATGATATAATTCAATTGTATAAAAAATATTGTTAAGTTTTACAATAAATATGTTTACTTCCATACCTTTCATAAAATATGTTCAATTTTGTATTTCGTACATTTCAGACAAAAATGTTTTTCAATTTTCAAAAATAGATCCATCCATAATCTGCATCGAATCTGAATTGAAAATAATTTGTCCAAATTATTAAACCATTTGTGGTCACATCACAAATTTAAATAGTCATTAGCATAAATTTATATTATATGATAACTTTAATTATGATAGCACAGTATACTGATACTAATATCAAATTTTAATAATTTAATAATATAACTTTTCTAATTACCTTCAGAACTTGATACTTCTTTATTTTGATTTATTATTTCCATATATTTGTATGTATTTACTAAAGAATTGTGACATTTATTTACATCTTCAATATCCTGTAACACAGCTTTTGGGTGTGAATTCTAAAAAGATAACAAAAAATTATATTGAAGATCATATTACACAGAATATGCAAGTAACTTATTAATAATACTTACTACTAATTTACTTAAATCATCAAAGTTATCATTTGAAGATGTTTCTAAAAGAGATATAATAACTGGTGCTTTATTAAGAGAGTCATTTGCTGATGACATAAATTTCAGGAATAACCTATAAACATATGAAATAATGTTATGTCAATGGAAATACTTATAATAAAAATACTAGACTAATTTATGAATAAACGTTATGATTTTTGGTTAAAATAGAAAATATAATTATCAACATACTCTTGTTTTTTTATTGAAAGAGGCAGTACATTAGTACTTTTCTCGTTGTCGTCAATATTTTTACACAAAATGTTTTTGCTTTGCATCAACTCATTGAAATACTTTTTACAAGACTCTTGGTTGAGTTTATTTTGTTCTGAAAAAAAAAAATTAATTATTTAGATTATATCACAAATTTTTATAATCAAATTTATTGGATGAGATCATTTCTTTAATAGAGAATCTCTATACTTACAATCTTAAAATAATTAACCATTAAAAATTACTTGAATTTTAAAATTATTAACTCAAGTAATTCATAGTTAATTATTAGTCTAACGCTGATCACAAATGTAAATAACAAGGTAAAATTTAAGTCCTAAAAATATTTGTTACCTTTCATATCACAAACGTCATTACTTAATTGTTTATAGTTTGTTCGCCAACATTCTAATAACTCTTCATATTGCTGTTTTTGCAAATCAGACTCTTTTCTTAAATTGTCTATTAGAGATTTAATGACAGACATGTTTCTTTGAGTCAAAATAAAACTCCAATCAAAGTCTCAATTTTATTACAATCACCTATAATTTCGTAATATTAATAACTTTACTCCATGGGTCTGCAGTGTTTTCCAAATACCAGTATTTTGTCGAAATAAATTTAAGCCTCAAACTTTGTGGGTATCAATGATATCATTCAAAACATTTTTCTATTTGTTAGATAGTACAAAGTTTGTTTTGAACTTAAAATCAACGACAGAAAATACAATCACACTTAAACCAACACAAGGTAAATTAATTTAAAGCTTCTTTTAGTAGTATACTGTAAAATTGTACTAGTGATGTTGTATACACACGACGTTGTAAATGTGATTCAAATTCAGTTTTCGTTACCAGTCGAAAGAATTCACCCCTCCTCTGTGCAATGGCCACATGAACATGTAGATACGCAAAGGAGAATGTCTGTATACTGCTCTCTCTTTCGTCAAAACAGGATGATCCTAAAAACGCGCGAGTTTAGTGTATTGGTACACTTTCAAATTCGCCTGTAAAAAATAAAATAAAAAAACGAATAAGAAAATTACTAGTAATTAAAAATAACATCTTCGAATTAAACTGAAAATAAGATAAAGAAAGAAAGGGAAAACGAAGTAACTGTAGTAAAAAAGCGCGCAAACGTCAACTCGCGAAGTTTATCACACGAATCATCAGATGTCGTCGCGAGTCGGGCAATTCATTAGCGGCCGCGGAGACCCCAGTCTCAGCGCGAGTCACGACTTAATTCGTTATTAAGGTAGTGCTCGCTGAGTCTGGCTGAGGCAGTGATCGAGTCCAGCTCGTCTGATCGTTCTCAAGACTTCGTGGCAAGCGAATTCAAGGTAACGGAGCTTTTGTCAGGCACGATCACGATTAACTGGGACGCAACCTGGACCACGGTACCCAAAATAACTCGAAAATAGTGTACGCGTGAAAACGCCTTTCTCGACCAAAATAGAAAGCTTACGCACCTATTTTCCGTAACGCTCGATCGACAAGACCTTTTCCTGATTTTCCGCGAAATCCATGCGCGCGCTTTTCGAGTTATTTTTGTAACAACGCCTTCATCGAGTCCGTTTGTCAACCTAACCTTGATCTCACCCTGTCGCGAATAGCGACTTCCAGATCAAAATATCTTTCTTTGTTTATCCTTTTCCTCATTTTTATATCTTTGTTTTTTAACCTTACCATAAATAAATGTTTGTTCTTTTTTTTTTTATGATGTACTTTTATTCATTGTTTCGGGTTGAAATCACCACTGGTACTATGTTGTTATTATGTAATTAATTTCATTTAATTTTGTTTGAATGCAGTAAGTTTAAGATGACTTGAAATTTCTTTTTCACTAGGATTTGTTTTTAACTTTATATTTTTTGCTAAAAAATCAACTTGATTTAAAATGTGTAGAGTTTCATAATGAAAAATGTACATATTAAAATGTAATCAGTAGTTTGGATATATGTAGAAAAATTGGAAAAGGTACCCTGATTAAATGATTCTAAAGAATTTCATAACATCTTAGTATTAACGTAAATAAAAGTGCTTATTAATAATTATAATTAAATATTTCTACAAAGATACATAAACGATTTTTAAGATGATAAAATTTAAATACAAAATAAATTAAATCTTAATTTATATTAATATAACATATTTGTATTAACTTACATTTTGCATTAAAAGAAAGGCACTGTCTAGGTTTACTGTATCCAAGATATAAAGTTGATATAAAAGAAATTATGTTTACCTTTTTTATAAAATACAAGTCATAAAATAATTATTTTTCAGTGAAATTCTCGTAAATGTACGTTTTGTTTACTCCTTTAATTTATTTTGTATCTTATTTTATATTAACCGTGGTTAATTTTAACTTTCCCAATCATAAAAAATTTGTTTTATTCAGATAATTATATATAATATAGTACCTTACAATTTTTGTCCCTGTACATGTTTTTATAATTTAATTTGTATCTACAAAACAAATTTATTGTGAAAACAAAAATTTAAAGTGTGAATTTGATGTATTGTGTATGTGAAGTATGTATTTTCTCACAATTTTCAATGATGTATCCATGTTATTTGAATTAAAATATAAACAAGATTTGTTTACTCCTTAAGTTGTGAACAATTATTAGAAATGCTATTAATTCAATTTATTAATCTACAAATATGAAAATTTTATTTTGAAATACATAGTAAGGAAATTAAAATGTATACATTCTTACATAGGAACAATTATTATTAAACCTACATTTTTTGTACAATTTTTTATTTATTCAGTTAGTTCACGTTTTTATTATTGCAAAAAAAAGTTGTAATGTTTATGTTACCTGAGTATAATAACATAATATGTCAAAAATATGTATGCAAAATAATTGACTTAGAATATATTTTCTAGCGATCATGGCCACTGCACAAATGAACAGAGTTCGAACGATTAAAAAAATTGACAAACCCCGACTTAATTTGCAGCGCAATACGACCGTCGATGGACGGATTACGATTAGTAAGTTTTGCGTAAAAAATTATTTCTGTATGAATAGTCTGCATTAAAGGCTTTAAAAGATTTTTTTTTTTTTTTTTTTTTTTTTTTTTTTTTTTTTTTTTTTTTTTTTTTTTTTTTTTTTTTATTTTTAATTTAATAAAATAATATTTTTAAAAAAATTTTTTATCCCCTTTTCTTTTTAACAAATCTCCCCCCCACAAACCCCCCCCCACTCCTCTTTCACCTCTTCCTCTCATAAAAAAAAAAACGCACACTAATCTCCCTCTCACACATCTTGCTACTCATCATTCACATCTCCTACCATTCTCCCTTACTGACTTCACACGTCGTATCCTTTATA
>JABFOV010003229.1:0-17070 GCA_022817685.1 Aradophagus sp. ZL-2020 | reverse complement strand
TATTAGTTATCACACTACCTTATTCTGTTATGTTTGATAGTCTTTTTTTTTTTTTTTTTTTAAGCAGAAGCAGGCATACGTGTTGTAGAGAGGTTTCGTGGGCTCGGAGATTTTTTTAAGAGAAATGTATTTTTAATTTTTTTTTTAATTATTTTTAATTTTTTTTTTTTTTTAATTTTTAATCTCAATTATTTTTTTTAATTTATATTTTGAAAAAAAAAAAAAAAAAAAAAAAAAGTTTACATAAAGATACATACTTTTCGATAAATAAATTTTATCTTATTATACAAATAATTAATTAAAGCCAAAATTAATTTTCTTATTTGCAAATCAAATAATAACTAAACTTATTCTTTACCTTTGTTAGTTCCTGCACCTCGCGTTCTTCTAAAACGTTGTGGTTGAGATCTGACAAAATTACCTCCACCAATTCTCGTAGAGTTTCTAATATTTGTGGAAACTGGTATTTCAGACGTTGCCACTTGAATATTCATTTCTCGTCCTAATAAAAAACAAAATATATTCATTTATGATATTGTATATTAAATAAACTACATACTATAATAATATTGTGCAAGAAGAGTGGTAAATAGAGGATTCCTATAAATAATGAAAGTGATAGATGAAAGATTATAATTGAATACTATTGAATAATATTTTTCTACATTAGAGAAAAAATGAGTCGTAAAATGTCCTTGAAAAAGGACACATCTAAGTATGAAATACTGTCCTTTTTGTGCACATATTGTAAAAACAAAAAACCAAATGAATTGATCTTATCAAAAGATTTGAATGCTTACCATCAAGGGGAACTCCATTATATTGTTTCATGGCTTTAATAGCATCAGATCTTCTTTCGAAAATAACATCTGCAGATCCCAAAGAACGGCCAGATCTGTCATAATGTACAGCTGCAGATTTCAAAGGTCCGAAGTCGCTAAACAATTCCTACAAATATTTGCAAAATATATAGACATTTTAATTTAAAAAAACTTTTTTCCAATAGTTTCTAGTTTGAATTTAAATTATTGGAAGCTTTCAAAAAGTACAGATGTAATATTCATTATTATTCATTATTTATTATTCAATATACCTGAATGTCTGAATCAGATACTCCAAAATCAAGGTTGGAAACAAGAAGTTTAGTAAGCCCAGTTCCACCAATAGCTCCTCGGCCAACTTTTTTAACTCCATCAAACATATCGTGCTTCCAGGCGCTGTTTACATCACCCTGTAATAAGAAATTAATGTTAACAATGACTAACTATGGGTTAAAAAAACTATCTTACAAAGAGCAGTAAACAAACAAATCTTTGTTTTTTTGTCTTTTTTTGTTATTTTGTATATGGTACAAAATAAACCAAAACTTTTACGTTAAAAATAAAATTATCGTAAACAAAAAAATTATTTAAATTTGTATAAATAACTTTTTTTTAAATAATTGTCAAATCTCGTTGTATTAATAAATTGTTCTTCTGAATTATCCAATTATATGATCCAATTATATACGTCGTTTATTTTAGTAATTATTATTAGAAACAAATATAGTTGGATCATTTTTTTATTTTTAAATTTGTTTAACAGATCAAGAAAAAAATTTTTGGCAAATTATCTGACATTTCCCTGACTTTTCAAGCTCTAAAGAATTCCCTGATAATTCCAGGTTTTCCAGGTGCGCACAAACAAACCCTGAACATTGAAGGTGATGGAATTTCCCACAAACAAATTCTAAAAATAGTTTTTATGACATTTGAGTTTCTAATGGAGTACAAATGAAATTAAAAAAAAAAACATAAAGAAGACGTTATCTCTGATATTTGCGCCCTGATTATTTACTTACGTTTGTAAGATTTAGGGCGGGGATTTTAAATTATAAATTTAAAATATTCTGTTAAAAAAAGGTTCTGTTATCTTCAATGTTGTAAACAAATTCATTTCTTTTGAATCCCGTTAACCGAACCACATGTTTTTTTTAAGTTCACAAAAAAATAGATAAAATTCTAAATTCTATATAATTTATAATTCAAATTATAAAAACAATATACAACAGTTACATAAAATTATCTTGACCCTATCAGTGATTTTACTCACAAAAGGAAATTTTGTCTGGAGAAAGCTGCTATAATGATAAATATGTGGGCGGGAAATGTATACTAAAAATAACAGTACTACTAAGGTATTAAACCAATAAAATGCTTGAAAAATCATCATTAATTATAATCACACGAACTTCGACCATTAGGATGTTTAAACAAATGTTATCTGTAAGTAATTTCAAAACAGTCCTCTGTTTATATACATGTAATCAAAATAAACAAACGAAATGTTGTTCAATGTATCAACTTTCATCATAGCCTACTTTTGAAGCAACAATCTCCACTACACTACACATGAATACATTACACTATGTTTATTAAGCAAGCATTAAAAACCTATGACTTTACTCAAGGGACTGATTGCAAATCTGTTTTGTTAATTGCTTCCAAATTTTATTTTATTGTTATTAATTATCTTGTTTTTCAAATATTGAGAAACAAAGAAACGTAAAATGGAAGAAACGTTAAACTGTGCATTACTTACCCTCGTGTAAGGTTGGGGATTTCGAGCAATACCGCCACGACTGCGTCCTCTCATGACGCCACCACCGGGTCTTTGGGTGCCGCGAGTGCCTCTTCGTGGTGAGGTGCCGGCACCACGTCCGCGGCGCCCGCCGCCCGCTCTCGATCGACTCCCTTTATTCTGCTTGATTATGTCGTCGAGGCTCATCTCGATTTTGTCTACCATTTTCATTTGTGATGATTTAATTTATTACGAACAGTTCTACAAGCAAACGACTTCCAACCTCACCTGTAGCTGATACGGTAATGGCGGTTATTGGTAATGGCTGCCTGCTGCTACAATACAGTGCCGTTGGTGAATCGTCAGACCCGTTGGTCACCAATCTCGTTCCCCCACTTTCACAGGCCCTTTTTCCCTCTCGCTCTTGTCCTCTTTTCAATATTCCCCAGATTCCTCATTGTTTTGCGTGTGTCTTTCTTCCTCTCATTGTTTCGAACGTAAATGAAAAGAAAAAGAAGTACTAGGGAATTTGTCTCTGCCTGACGCTAGTTGGCGTTTTTATTTGGGAGGGTTTGTTCTTTTTTAACTTCGTATTAATTATGTAGCTAGAAAGAGATAGATGTTAGGAAACATTTCTACCGGATACACACGTGGTTGATTTTGCTGAGTTCTGTGGCTTCATTATAAGTCCGGGTTGATCTAGTATTTTTTTCGTAATAGCAGTGTTATTCATTATACCCCATTATTATACAATAAATTTGTTTCTTGTAATAATAATAAAAATACAAGTTTGTCATTACAATTCTTTTTTTAAGGTTATATTAACAACAGTATCAAGATTTTAAAAACCCAACGCGAAGCACTTCAGAAAGAGCGCGTTTTTGTTGGATTCATAGATTTTTGTGAGGCAAATTATGAGAAATTTGATTGGTTGATGAAAATTTTAGCCAATCATATTAGTCATAATTTTCTTCACAGAATTCTGTGAAGCCAACAAAAACGCACTCAAAATCTGGCCCTAGGGGGAATTTCATCTGGATATTCAAAAGATTAATACGCATTAGTATCAACGAGATTGAGAGTAACTGAAGAAGGTAAGCCAATCAAGGCTCCGTTTTTATTCCACAGATTTGTTGCTGAGTTACACAATTGAAAATACAGCACTGGCATACGAGGTTGAGACTGAAATAACCTCATAGCTACTACACAATTGAAAAAGACAAAAGTATTTTAATTTTTTGTTAGCAGAAAATAGCTGACAGAACTGCGCAATATACTGAGTAAAAAACATACACCAAATCAAATAAACTTTATTTTTTAATAGGGCTATGTGTATAACATAAGCCTGATTCTGGTTGCTTAGAATTTTAACTGATTATAATGATTTAAACCACTATAGATACCAAATAAAGTTGAATTGAAAAGTATACAAACAAATGTTGACATTGTAGAGTAATATAAACAATTTTATGTACTTGTATTACGAATCGATACATGGTAAGATAATTGAGAATTTGATAACCAATTCTCGAAAAATTAAATCGTTTTGCAAAAACAATTTCTCACGTTCTGTAATTGTATTTTTCAGGTTCATTTAACACAATCAAAGATCTGTTGTGATTGTAAATAAGCAGTTATCATTTAACCAAAACACTGTTAAAGGTCAAATAGTATTCCAGAATATTTATATACAATCAGGTATTGAGGTTAAAATTATTGCTATGGAAAATAGTGGAGAAAGTGGCGATGATACTGGACCACTAGGTTCTACAACGTTTCTTGGTGGAAACACAGTGACAGCTTCTTATATTAGTGTCCAATCAGACGATATGGAAGGTAAATTGAGGAGAATCTTTAGATACAAGAATTACAACAGTCAATTTCTTATTTATGAAATTATTATTATCAGTATTATAATTATTATTATAAGTCAACATTTTAAAAAAGAAAAATTGTATCAAGAGTAAAATAAATTGAATCTTCACTTGTTTTTCATTAAATAATATATTTATAGTTATAATAAAATTACCTTTTAAATTGTTTGTTAGAGTATTATTGATAAAACTGTACTACAAAGTTCACATAAGCATATTAAGACCGGTGTAAACAATATTTGAATAAAATATGTTCTTCAATTATATTTTAGACGATCCTGAAAACACAGATGATTCAAATCATGGAACCAACGATCCCCTTAACTGCGGAGGTGGAGGAAGTGGACCTCTAAGAGAACAAGATCGTTTCCTTCCAATCGCTAACGTTGCCAAAATAATGAAACGCGCTATACCAGATGCAGGAAAAATAGCAAAAGATGCTAGAGAATGTGTACAAGAATGTGTTTCTGAGTTCATTTCCTTTATAACATCCGAAGCCAGTGATAGATGTCACATGGAAAAGCGGAAAACAATAAATGGCGAGGACATATTGTTTGCAATGACGACACTTGGATTTGATAATTATGTAGAACCTTTGAAAATTTATCTTCAAAAATATAGAGAAACAACAAAAGGCGACAACCCACCAAATCCAGGCGGTGCTGCATCTTCTTCGAGTAATGGTGAACGTAAAGTTGAACCTGGTCATGCTATTTACGACGATCAACTTTTTACCATTGCCACAGCTTCAGATGCTGCAACTTCTGACACACCGGTAATTTACAGTTACTCATCAACCACTGATCAAATGCAGTTTCAGTTAACATGATTAATAAGTAGCCAATCATAATTGATAAATGCGTTTTAATTTAATTATTAACCACTTAAGCATGCAAGAATATTTATATGCTGTAAAAAGGTTTGCAAGAATTGTCATTTTTATATGAATTTCAATTGATTTCTCATTACTTTAAATATCAACGGATTCAATGTTCTTCATAAAGTAAACCATTTTTTTTTTCTTATGTATCATAAGAAACTATTTACTTAATGTTATATATTTTTGATTTCTATGTACAACCAAAATGTTTGAAATAAAACATGATACTTCAATTTATCTTATTTTTTCATTAAGTTAAAACTTGTTTTCTGTAATACCTGCAAGAAAATAATTTGTATTTTACAAATAGAGTGAAAATAGCTCTTTCCATACTCTGGAAAGAAAGCATAGATAACAAGAAACTAGTAAGATGTTAGATTTTCATTCAACTACATGTTGAGTAAGTACCTTTACATAAGTGAACAACATAGTTACATTTCGTATTTTAGTTTATTTCCATCAATAAACGGGAAATTTTCTCTCTACTGAAACTAAGCATTTAAGATTACATTGCAGACTAAAATTCAAATGTATTTTTTTATTCAACAATGAAGAATCATTGAATAAAATTAAAATGTATTAAAAATCAATACAAGTAGAAAATAACTATCAACTTGAATTGAATTTATTCAGGAACAAATTTCTTGTTTGTTCCTGATTTCCTCATATACTTGATTGCCAATTTAATTTACGTTGACTATAAACTGCAATGCAGAGTGGGATAATTTGATTGAATTTATAAAATAAATAATGCATAATTATAAAAATCTTCTGTCTTTTATTTATACATTTCAAGTTTTTAAAGCTCTAAGTCACTCGCGTGAGTTAATTCACGCAACGATGACCCAATATACAGGAAATGAATATCATCTACATTCACACCAATGACAGTAAGTTAGCGGCAGTATATTGGCGTGCATAAATCGACTCGTACAAAACGTTTAAGATTTTAACTCGTCGAGGCTTCGCCGTCCTGCAGTTGCAGTGGACAAAGCAGAATTTCTTCGCCTTTTGATTTGGAATTCACGGGTGACGGCGTGAGTGACGGTGGCGATGCGATGATCATCGGTATAGGCGACGAAGATGGCGATGGTGTCAGTGACAATGGTGCGCAGCAAGGATTTGTTTCTGTCACTGATCGTTCCGGTGATTGTTGCTGATGCTTGTGTTGTGTCGTTTGCTTGAATGGCGGCGACTGCAGTGGCAAAAGTGATGCCGTTGGTAACACCCCAGCGGCCTCCACTTTGCTACTCTTTTCTTTACTCTTTGCAGAACTTTTGTGATAAGAATACCAGTGACAGTCACCGCATTTACACAGACAGAGACAAAGCAAAACTCGGAGCAGACAGCAGAAAAGACCCGCGCATAAAAGTGATGGTCCGATCAGTCTTAACTCGGGACTGAGGAAACCCTTTTCTCCAGTTCCAACGAATGAGATGATGAGGCCAAGAGCCGTCGTGCCTAAGCCAGCGTACAGCATCGTGTTCACCGCGGCGCTTACTTCGACACGACGCCGCGCATAGGAACTGCTCTCTTCCTCGTCGTCTTCGCCACTGCTTCCGTAGCAGTAACTTGCATCTCGTATCTGAAAGATACGATTTTTTTTATCCGTTTGAACATTTTCAAAATGAGAATCCATTTGAAATTTTCTATCAGAAGAAACTTAAAATAAAAATAGAGGTAGTGAAATAGAAGTAATTTGAAATAGAAACTTGAATTATCTAAGAAAAGTAAGCAGTTTTTTTTAAGGGGGTCATGACCCCCTTATTTATCTTTGTTTGATTTATAAATTTACGTTTCTTTCATCTTTCTTTTCAAAATTCTAAACCCGCCACTGTAAGAAACAGAATAATTTTAGTTTTATGGAATTTATTTGTAAGAGAAAGATTCATATTAAAAGTATGGTACATGAAATTATATAAATGTTTATTTTATAAAATAGTAATAGTAAGATTAATAAGACACAAAAATAATTGATGATTTCCACGTAATTCTTGATAAATTTTTATATTGTTATTGTTGAACTCGGACATTACCCTGTTTCGTTTCATCCATCGTCGATGAGCTTCGCATTGTTTTGTCTTGTAACCATCTCCATGAGGTGAAAGAGGAGTCAGAGGCAAAGGTGATGGTCGATTGGTCTGCCATGCTGCTTTGCCAGGACCGGTACTACACTATAACAGCAAGTTTAAACATATTATTACTATAAAAAATTTACTATTTATATTGTACATAAATTATTTAAAATGCTCCGTCATTGTTTATAATTATTTATCTTTCACATATTATTAATTTATACAAATTATAATTTACATGAAAGTAGACAGAAAGGCAATTCTGTTCAATAAATTATCAAATTTGACTACTTTTGAAACAAAAAATGTATTCTTTATTTGAAATATATTATTAATTTGATTTCTTGTTAAATATTTCCTATAACAATAGTGCGAAATTAAATTTAATACAATGTGATTTCTAACTAAAACTATAACAATGTTTTTTCAAAGTTACTTTTTTCCCACTTTTTTAGTGTAGCAAAAAAACATAATAAGTACAGACATGATTTTAAATTTTTCTTTTGCACTTGGAAACCAACGTATCGATTTGTTATTTTTCTGACGTGTTGGAATCAAAAGATTAAAACGAAGTTATTGCATTTGACAGGCTCATTGGAAACGTCAATATTTCATACTTTATTTTAGTTTACTTGTTTTTTCTTTCTTGATTGCTTTATTTATTCTTTATGAACTCTTTTTGAACAAATTTTCTTTTTGTCTGAACAAATATTATATCTAATATTACACAACATATACATAATATAATATTACAAGAAATTCATAATTTACAAAACCAAACAAACATTCTTATAAAGATATACAATATTAAATCCGATAGAAATAATGATTGTAGACACTCTGGAAACTGTACATTTTTAATTGGATTCAAATAGGATGTTAATAAATTTTGCAATAAAAAAAAATTGAGTCCTCGTTGACGTGGAATTATACTTACCCCATGCGCGTAAGATTTCGGAGGATATCTTGGAAGCGGAGGTATTAGTCTAGTTGCCAAGTTTGAAGGCAATTCTCTAAAGTTCACAGCCTTACCCCCCCTTAAACGTTTTTTCTCTCTTCTAATTAATAACGCAGCCTGCATCCCGCTCATTCATTTGCCACTTTCATTGAATTTTTCAAGGTTGAATTGGTTCCGTTGTTTAACTGACGGAGCCGAACGATTGTAAATATACTTTTCAACAGACTAATACCGACATTCAAGTAGCTCTTAGATGACAGTTAATAATGCCAATCTTATAAAATCTGAACTGATTGCCATAGTTTTGCGTTTAAGGCGTTGTAGTTTGGTTCTTATGATATGATTTCAACTTAAAGGCTTATCTTAGTAGGTGAAATGTCTTACCTAACATTTTGCGCAAAAATGTCTGCAAAGGATTCAAAGAATAGAATGTTTTAAGTAGAATTCATTTCATTCGATTGATGATTGTAGAAAGCACTAATTAGATTTTTATTATTTATTTTACTTTTTAATTGTTTCTTTAAATTAACTAAAAAATGTAATCCTACATCTAAACCTGTTTTTTATAATATCTATAAACATTGTCAAATAAATTCTTTATCAGTAATTACATTATACAATCTTTTTTATTTGAGAAATTTGAATATTTAACAATTATTTTTCTCAGTGTAATGTAATGTTAATTGTGAACAGATGAAGAGTTTCAGAAACAATTGTTGAAATTAATGTTATATCTTGCAAAATATTCAGGGTATATATTGATGATAAATGCTTTTATCTTTTGACTTAAAAGTTATGTTATTACCATAAAGGAAACAATTATAAAATAGTTTCAATTTCGCCAGTGAACAATTTTTGAGTGTTTAAAAAAAACGAGTGGCAAATTTGTGCGTGCATGTGTTAATTTGAATAGCATTGTTAAGAAAATGTGTACTATTTCTGAATATGAATTGTTTTTGTTCTGAATGATTGCTAATTGTTCTAGATTTTACTTTTTCTTTGTACCAGTTTTACAAAGAGGAAACTTGTTCAATTTAATATAACGTCTCAATTAGACAATTGGATTTATTATGGTAAACTTTGGTCTCAGGTCAAATTTAGAAGTAAACTTGAAATTAGGTTCTCAACTTTGCAGCTTATAGTATAATCATAGAGCGGTTTTAAGAAATAATAATTCCTTAGATTCATTTTACATCATAGAATTCGTTCGTTTCAAAATTATTACTCTAAGCTTATTTTCAGATTAAGTTTCAATATAAAATAATAGTTAATTTTTCAAACAAAATACAGATAATAATCCTGTACTGAATTGCATTAAATGATTTGAAGTCCTTTGGTAAAATAAGACAGACACAGGAATTATACCCATCGTTACAACATGGCAATCTAGTTGAACCAAATTATATTTCTACTATTCTTAACTCTGACTTCTCTTAAAAAGAAATTGATACACGAATTTGCACAAGAATTCAGTAGAGATTCTAAACAGGAGGTCAGACCATTTGACTGAACTATCGATTGAAACATGATTACAAGGAGACTTAAATCACTTCCTATAAAAACTTGTTAAAAAATCTATGTAGGATCCTGTGTATGGATTCAACAAAACATTCTACATAGGACTCTAAGTAGAAATTCCATTACTAGTATCATTTGACTCGGAAACACATTTAGAATCCTTAATAGGAATCCAAACCATCTAAAATCACTAGTCACATGGTATTCTGAATATATTCCTCGGTGGTTTGTATTCCTATTCAGAATCTCAACTGAAATTATGTTAAGGTTTCTGTGTTGGATAGAATCTTTCTAAATAGGTATTCTTCTTAAGGACCGTAGATGGTTCTACTGTTAGGATTCTCTCTGTTACTTTTGTCCCATGTAACAAGCTCGACGAGAGATCAAGGATTGCTACCCACCTGTAAGTCTGAAGTAGATGGTGCGACTCGAAGGTCGAGTATAGAGGGTGGTGGGAATGGGAAGTTTGATTTGTTGGTAGCTAAAGGGCTAGAAGACTCCAATGACAAGGGCGGCGGGGATATGGGGAAGTGGATGGGCGACACGGGGACCAATTGTTGGCTCCGTTCTGCACGTCGCCGTCTGTCTACGCTGTGATGGAAGGCGGATGATGATGGTGCTGCTGGTGCTGGGGGTGCACAGACAGGTGGAACTACGTGCGCCCGGGCATATTTGCTGCTGGGGTGGTGGTGATGATGATGGATGGCACCCGGAGGAACTTTAACTTTGCCGACGGTCGCCGCGGAAGTAGCCGTAACATCCGCGCGCTTGTTCAGCTGCAACTTCTTTTGCTTCCGCCGATTGGCAATACTCGCGCCACCAGCTGCGGCATACATCGCTCACCTCTGGGAACAATATGGTACGTCAATCTTTTGGATCGACTTTCATACCCAGAACTGTGTCGATACCGTTTCTTTGTTCAATTTTTTCTTCAAGGTTTGTTTTTTCCGAATGTTCAATTTATATTTCTTTGAAGTGATTTCTCTTGATGTCCAAGATATCAAAAGTGTCACAAATTTAGACAGGATGAAACTAACGACTTTTGATTTATTATTTAAAATTCTTAAAATTAGAATGCTTGATTACTTCTGAAATACAATCGGAACGTTTCGTACACCGAGAGAGAGTATTTATTGAGATTCATTTAGATGTAGCAGATCTAATAAGACGAGCAGAGTCGCCATTTTTTGTGATCCTTCGTTGATTTTGATTGTAGAAAATATCGATTGTCTTTTGCAATTTACATCTGCATTATATAGATGCATACATAATTTCACAGAGAAAATGAAAAAGAAATGTTCGACTTCGGTAACTGTCAGATTATATTCGGGAATAGCTCTGGGAAAGTTTGCGCAAATTTTAAGTACGCGACCTATTTTTTTAAGTGGGTCAGTATACGACGAACAATCCGGTAAAAGTTTTTTTAAATATTAAATAAATTTAAGTACATAACGAACTATTTTGACTTTGTACCGACTGTTTATTCACAATCTGATCATTTATAACAACTATAATTTATAATTTGCTATCAAATTGAAAAATTAACTACATTACAACCAACACGTACACATAATTATTTATGCTTGAACACACAAATACACACGTGATAAACAATTTTACAACATCAAAAAACGAGTGATATATCAATCCGACACAAAAGTTGCAAGCTTTAAAGTCAAATGCTTGAGCATGCATTCAATTACATAGAAAACTTAACATTAAATAAATATATATTAAAAGAGAATTGTCGGAGAAGAAATTCTGTAACATTTATACAATTTGTTTTGGATTTTCGTTTTCCCTGATCGCGGCAATAAATGTATTTAATTTTTTTTTTCTTAATTTAAAGGGATGTGTTATAGGAATTTTCGCAATTGTATTGGATTTAACATCTAATATACTTCTAATTAAGTATGTAATTTGTTATTTCCATTGTAAAATCAGGATTTTATATTTCGGTTAATTGTTCGTTGAATAAAATGTGTAAGATGTGTGTTGGTGTAAAGCAAGTCGTGCGAGTGCAAACTGCAGCAAAAGAAGCACAAATGAGTGGAAAATTAACTTAATCGAACTTGTTTGACATAAAAAAAAAAAACATTTTTTTTATTTAAAATTAATTTTTTTATGGTTTTTACAGTTTTTATTGAGGCTTTTTTTTTGTTTCAGCTTATAAGGTTTTTGGCAATACTTTGTATTCTCTGTTCATTGGCGATATTAATTCTGCACAAAATAAAAAATTGAGGTAACCGCAAGCAACATCAATTTCTAAACATAAATCATGTAACCATAGGCATTACGATATCCAAAAGTTGCATACTAGCAAAAGGCAACGCAAATCGATGCATTTAAGTTGACTTTTAGCCGTCGTTTTTTGTCCTTTTTGCACACTGTGTGTTTTGTTTTCTGTCCTTTTTGCAATGCACAGTAGAAATGCGAGATTATCTCATTTGCGTGAGCGTCTCGCTCACGAAACATGTGATGACGATTTAATTGATTTTTGTTTCTTAAATATGTTAAATATGTTTGATTGATTCATATTTGTTGCATTTCATATTTTTTATTCCATACACTGGGATTAAAATATAATATTACGTGATTGTAACACACTTAATTAAAGTTTAATTAAGAATAGTTTCATTTTTTGTTGCAAAATTAAGCAAATGGCGAATATGTGGTAAAAAAATTATAATACATTGAAATTTTTATGGATTATAATAATACATTCCTAACAGCAAGTGATAGTATTTATCTTTGCAATATTTCTGTGAAATACAAATGATTAAATATTTAGAATACACAAAGAAAAATCATAAATAATATATATACATTTCTGTGTTTGTCTAATAATTGCTTTATAATCATCTTTTTAATTTGAAACATAAATTATTTCGTTTTTAATGTTTCAAGTTTGAAACGAAATACGAAAAGGAAAAAAAAATAAAAAAGATAAGAAATGTTGAAGCTGGTAAAACATTAAAACAAAACATTTGTTCAACATTTTCTTTTTGCCCACAATGTCTTTGTTTCAAAGTGTAGTGTAACAATTTCATGCAAAATTTTCAACTTGTTTCTCACTTAAAACAAACAAACCAAAATAAAAGTGGCATCTTTGAATTACTAGTAACGTCTAATTAGCGCTTTTGATTATTTCATATTCTAAGACTGTTGATAAAATATTCCAAATTATAATTACCGTAAAAAAAGTTGAATTGAAAACTATCAAATTCTGTTGCAAGATTTTCCGTAGTTTATATTTTTTATTTGGTAGAATTATATATTTTTAATATTTTTTAAGGTAATTCATTAAACGTAGATTTTAAATTAAACAGAATTTGATAATATTCAATAAATTTTTATGAATTTAGATTAATAAAGAATATATGTGAAATAGTTGTCAATGTATACTGCAGGAACTAAGTAAAGTGAAATGGAACGCTGATTAAAGAATTATGATGATAAAAAATAGGAAATGTGACATTGGAAGAATTTAATTCCTAAAAGAATATTAATACAAATTTAATGCATTGGCAATTTCTCTTCACTTAGAAAAATGAAAGCAAATCAACTTTTCTATAAAATTTAATTGATACAAGCTCAAAATATTTTAATAATTCTATCAATTCATTAATCAAATTTACAAATTCTAAAATTTCAATGCTGAATGTATAAAAAATTATTTTTGGCAAGATTTCTCAGTGAACCGAGAAAAGTATGATTTTACAAAGTACAATCATTGATTGAATACTTACAACAAGTCATAAATTCCAATCTAATTTCGTAGCAGCGTTAGAACTTTGTTCGAATAAATTATTTATATTTTCAAGTTTGATTCAATATTATAAAATCAAATTCAAAAACATATGTGAGCATTCAATCATAAATAAAACTCTATGAAATCATAGTTTTCTTCAACACGTCCACAATAAATATGTAAACATTCAATTGACACAAAACCAATGTTAATTTTCGCATTTCCACTTCGTTCCTTTAAATATGACTTATAAACGAGTATATACACAAATTATTTCTTTTTACAAAAAGTCATGTATTATAACAATAGCGTCTCATGAGCAACAACAAAAAAACACTATGACTTTTTTTTTCTGTATTCCACAACTTCCGATTACCGTTACAAATTTTACTATAAATCATCATAAATCTTTACCCAGGTCATAACACAAAGGGACAAAGCGAAACGGAGTACCTGTCATATGGGTTTATGTTAAGTTTGAACGCTGACGTCGCGTCAACATTACTGCATGTAAAATAGAAACATTTAACGCGTGGTCCCGTTAAAGACAGGCTCAACAACAAGAACAACAACAATTCAAGCAGGCATCAGACCAGTGGCGTTCAACAAAATGTCAAATGCAATCATCAAAGAATTGGCGAACACAATTGTCAAAGAAAAGAAGGGGCACGAAAAATTAAAGTAAGAAAGAAATCAAAGGAACGAAAACTGCCCGCAGAGAAAACATTGTTTATCCACAAAAATTTCGTTGAATTTGTGCTCGTTCAACAAAAAGTTTTGTAAAATTAACAAAATGTTTGTGAAGTCAACGAAACGTTCTCTGAGTGCAACGTCAAGAGAATGAAAGAAAATGACAAGAACAGGTAGACAGAACGTATGAACAAGGCTTAGAAGGTACGATTAGATACCGTTCGTTGAAAGACTCACGGAGCTGACATTTCATTGAAGACTACATTAAAACGAAGAAGAATGGAGGTGTAGTGATTATAGAGGCGAAAATTGATCTTCGGAGGGCGCGCGGGCCAGCGAATTGAATGTGAAATGATTGTCGAGAAACGCTATTATTCTAAACAAGTTGATCCTCAGTCGCGAACAGGCCTCACGATATGAGGACACAATCGCGTTTCACTTTTGCGCGACATGTATACAAACGTCGACCCCTTGTTGAAGTTAGTACTCCCGACTGCCGTCGATTGGGCTGCGTTAGCCACCCCAGTCATGTGATGGTCATGAGCCACCCCAGCCCTCACGGCTGGCGAACGCTCCAGTGCGCAGGCACAGTTCAGTAACGTATTTGAATGTTTGCACTCCCAAGTTGTTGCATCATCAGAAGGGAGAAATTGTAAGGGTGTGATATGACAGGTCAAAATCTGGAAAAGAATTTGGAGTAACTATGTTTGAAAAAACATTAGTTATGTGTAATTTAAATATAAAATGTAAATTGAATATGAAATTGAAAAGTTAATTTATAAAGTTTAAAGTGAAGAAGAGATAGAGGTAATCCGAAATAGTAACATTTTACGAATTTATAGATAGAAATGACAAGTGCAGGAAAAGTATTATAGTAAATGCTTACATTTTGTTTTACAAAAAAGCACACTCAGTGTAGGAAAGTCATTACAATAATACCAAGGGTGGGAAAAAGAACTATTCCGTCTGGGGGTAAAAAAGTGCCTTTTTTTGCCCACTGCATCAGTTTGAAAAGCTAAAAAATCCATATAAAACGAAAAGACTTTTGATTATTAAAATGTATGTACATTTGGAAATAAATTAAAATGAATGATAAGATAATAATAAATACAACTTTTTATATACTTATAAATCTTTATTTAAAATTTCTAAGTTTTTTTTAATATGCTATTCACAATACTTTGATTTATACTTTTCTCTTCCTGCAAATTTTTGGGCGGCGCTTTTTTCTTCTTTTTTATACCTGTTACTTGTGAAGCTATTCCTCTCTCATCTTTTTCTTTTGGTAATCTGTAAATCGTTTGAGATTTAGAAATTGTAGATATAATGAAAAATATGTAATGAAATTCATAGAAATAATTAAATATTCAAAATTTTGCTACTTAAATATTTATTTTAAAAATAATAAGAATATCATATCTTTAATTTTATACTTTAAAATTTTATGTAAGTATAAATTACCTGTTTTGAAATTTGCCCACTGAAGCAGTTGACACTCTTGCAACAGTTATTGCAGTTTTAATTTGTTTTGAATCTTTAAAATGTTCTGTACTTGGTATACCTAATTTTGGTAATTTCACATTTTTAGCTTTAGCCAAATTTCGTAACCTTTGCAATTCATTCTTGGATTTTCTTTCTTCCTTAGCTTTCTTTTTAATGGCAAAAACGTCTTCTTTTGGATCATTATTTTGATTCAGTTCAACTAACCAATCCTTTTGTTTTTCAGCTTGAGCTCGTTTGAAACCATATGTAGGAACATATTTCTAAAAAGCATGTAAAAACTTAAAAGTCTGCTTCATACAAAGATAAATACATGAAATTAATCAAATTTTGAAGTGTGTAAATTAGGTTTGGTACTTAATATAAAATATAGAAGATTATATAAGGTTAAATTTAATTAAATGTACCTGTAATACATCGTCCCATTTCTTTTTTGCCACTCCTTTTTTCCTTTTCGTAATACCTTTGTCTTTGGCAAACTTTTGCCATTTTGTTAATGGTTTCGGCGGTGGAACTTTTCTTGCTCGAGGTAATATATACTTAGGATCTGGCAAAGTTGCTACAGTTACATCATTAACTCGTTTTATTGGTAATTCCCATAATTTATTAATTAAAAGCTGTGTGTTATCTCTTGTCAATTGTTTAATATAACTTTCTGGATCATCTCTGGAAAATAGAAATAATTAATAATCTAGCATGTTTACAACCCACCTCGTGGATTCAAACTCTATACTAGCTTTTCATTATAATTAATAAAAACTGATCAACTATAAAAAATACATGTATTTACAATATAAATTATTGTATACAAAATTAATAAGATTATAATTTGCTTTATTGACTTTTTTTTTTTTTAATACCAAGTAAAAAAAGTCTCTAAACAAATCATTAATGTGAGGTTATAAATGAACCATTCATGAAAACATAAACCATATGGTATTCATTCAACTTACGTGATACTTTTCTTACACAATTCCTTGTAAGAAGAAATCAGTAAACATCCTTCGTCAATTTCTTCCATGGATTATTACTGCAAAAATATTGTCAAACAACAATTATAATAATGCTCTTTTTTATGTCTCCTTATCAGACAATACTCAAATTAAAAGCACGTTCTGAATTCAGCGCTCACAGCGCTATACACTGGGAAAAATAAAATAGCGAATCACTATTGCCCTTCAATACTGTCGACCAGAAAAGAGACACTAAACATATAAAGCTGAAAGATAAACAAAGTAAACCGAGAGATTGTTTGACTTTGTCTG
>JABFOV010003228.1:0-17072 GCA_022817685.1 Aradophagus sp. ZL-2020 | reverse complement strand
AAGTTTATGTTATCTGCAGTAATGAATTCGTTTCTTAAATATTTTGAATTATTTTTCATGCAATGAAAAAATACTTTCAAATTTGACTTACTGTGAAAGTAACGGAAAAAGTGCAACATTAAATTTCTTTTTTGTATAAATTATTTTTGTATTTATTTCCTAAAAAAAGAAATATTAAAATTATATTATATTGAAATCAATCAAATACAATGTAATTAATCTTTTATACCTATTGAATAATCCTGTTGAATAATCTTAATATTTCAATTAATTAATTAATTGTCAGGGAGAATATTTTTTCTTTGCACTCACTGATTTTATTTTTTAATCTGCGTATGATGATTAAAAATAACAAAACTGTGCATCACACTTTTAATCTGGTAATGGAGATTGAAATTTCTCTCTGCGAAACTGTTAGGAAATTTTCAAAACCATGATTACAGCAGATTCAAATTTTATACATTTTTTCTATCTGTTTTAATCTGCCTCCGTTTGCTGGGATATTTACATAAAATTTATATAAATCTGGCTATCAGGGGCACAGTTATTGTAGAAAACGAAAAAAGAAAAACTTTCACATTTTTTCTGCTGAATTCTAAAAAGGTCTATCATCAAACTACAATTAGTTAATTTGTTTATATTTTCATTGCATGATTTTATACCGACGACTTTTTCCGTTAAAAGAGAACAGACAATTGGTTCTACATGAGTACACCTTTTTTTCAATAGAAACAAGTTGTTGATTTCCGAACTATTATATTTGAAATTCAAAAAAACTCGAATTCAAACAAAAAAATTATTCCGCGCAAGCGGCAATGTAAGCAGCGCCGCCAACGCCGCATCCCGAAATCGTTGCGCTGGCAACGACGCGCACGCCCGGGCTGAAAATAATAATCTTGTCGCCATTTGCCGCCAATTTATTACGTGTTGTAGTGGTTGCCGCGAAGTCATCTTATGCCGATAAGCTGGATTGCAGCTCGTTGACGAGTGCTAAGGATTCTGGGATCAACGATTCCAGTAATCAAAAGTAAGCGTGGCATGTGCGTACCGCCATGCGGGTCAATTATTGCTTTCTTTGCGCCAGCGACGAGGGTGTTTTTCTCGACGTTTACTCGGACCCAAAATTCTTCGATAAAATCGAACTCTGCCTTTCGAACAAGGTAACAATGACTACAATTTACTCATTTATACTTTCATTCACTTTTTAACCTAACTTTTTCTATCATTTTATTTGTTTATTTATCTTGTTTTCATTATTATTATTCATGACGGCTATTATTTTAATATTCTTTTAATTTCTATTGCTTGGATTTGTTCGTTTTTCGTTTTATTTTGATTTCACTATAGACTTTTTTGATATAATAAATTTTTGGTTCTTGATTTATATGATAGAGTACTTATGCGCCTTTGTACTTTATGGATTAGCCTTTTTTCTCTTGTTATAATTTTTTTTTCTTTTACTTATTATTATCTTAATATTACTGTCAAACTTTGGAGCATTTTCATGCTTATCGATTGACTGCATTTTTTTGGCGGCAAACAAAAATGGAGGAGTTTTATGCGAATCGCGAGACAACAGATAATTTCACAGTAGTGCTTTGAGATTTGTTTGCGTCTTGCGTGGTTCAGACTGTGTATCTACTGAAGACCTAACTTATCTGGTTGATGGAATTGCTTCAAAATGATTACCATCTCTTAATCTTTTGAATTTTTTAATTCAATTTATGATATTTTTTTCTTATAAAAAAACTTTTGTATTTATCGTCGTTTGAGACAGAAATCAGCTTCTCATAATCATAACTTAAGACTAATTTTTAGGTGCAAAAATAAAAATGTAATAGCATAAACTTTTCTTTTTAACATTTTTAAAAAATTGTACAAAAGAAGAGATAAGTTTCATTTTTATAATAAAATAAGCAGTAAAAAACAATTATAATTTACTGTAAAAAAGTTTATTTATGATATGAAATAAAGAAAAGATATTGGAAATTTAATGTTGACTTGAGTACATTGAAATAAGAATTGTGGTTGGAGTAAAAAATATAAATCCGAAAGTAAATTAATTTTCATTTGCATATCTGTGTAAAATCATTATTTTTCTTTTGACCTTGTACATTTTTTCTACTAAAAAACTTTAGAACATTGGATTATATTATAACATCACGTATTTTAAATGCCTTTGAAAATATGACAATGGAGAGTATTAGTTACATACTGTAATTTTCCACTACTGAAATGGATATTTTAGTGGGTAACACTTTTGTAATAAAAAACACGTTTTGTATTAAGTTCTTCACAAAGAATGTCTTTTATTTTCAATATCATGGTAATTTTGAAACTTATTTTTAATGACAAACAAAATATATTATAAATAATATCTTTGAGATGATGCAAAAGTTATCAAAAATTAGTCATTTTCCTATATATATTTCTACATTTTTGAACAAATAACAATATTTTTATTCAGTAGAACTCATGGTTTAGTACTTTTTAACCCACTTCTGGAAACTCCTCATGAATTTCAGTAATTATAACAATTTGTATTTCAAAGGCCAATCAAAATGTGGCCAATTAAAATTGTAACAGCATAAAACAAACATTAGTGTTCTCAAATTGATAAGATAATGAAGAATTAAGTGTGATAATAATTATACAAACAGTACTTATATCCATCGGTTAATAATATTGTTTTGTTACAGCAACTGAATAAAGATCCTATTTCATCAAATGTTTGCTATAAGTGTGCATTTGAAGTGAATCAATGTAGCGAATTTGTAAAAAAATATAAATCGTCGCATAAGACATCCAATCGTAAAAAGAAGACAACCAACTGTTGCAAGTTATGTCTAGAACCAGGCCAAAAGGGAAAAATCTTTGACTTGAGTAAGGAAAAACACTCCACCAATGACCCATTCAAAAAAGTTAAAGAAATCTTTCAGTATGATGTAAGTCAATTAACACAATAACGTAAAAACGAGAAGTTGGGCAAGTTTGGAAATATATATTCCAAATTATTATAAAAATCAATTTATCTTTGTTTTAGATTTCAAAATCGGAAACTGCACTCGTTTGTCTGGATTGTCGCTATTGCCTGGACGTTCTGTATGATTTAAAAACCATATATGAATCTATGAGTACAAAAGTAAGAAATGCTATCCTTAAAGGAGAAGAAAATGTACAAATACCAAAAGTAAGGCACATAAAGTTAAGATCTTTTTTATTTAGTCATATTTATATTTTATAAACAAAAATAACATATATTATAAAGCTATAATTGAACATGTGCGTTTGCACATGTTATATATTGTATTATTGTTACATATCATTACATTGTAACTAATGTTCTAACTACAATTTTCAGATGAAAACCCAAGTTATAAACAGGAAAACAACAACTAATGATCAAAATTCACGATTAGATTGTGTAATACTGTCAGATACAGATGATTCACTTGCAGCAGGAGCTTCAAGAAGTCAAAAAACCCGTCACAGTCTTACAAGTAGCAAGGCAAGAGAGTGTGACAAATGTCATCTGCCCGTAATAAATGGCATGGATATGTATCGCTTTCACAGAACAGGTCTGACTGTGTGTAAAAGTTGTTTGGTAAAAGATGATTTAAGCCGAAGTTTCGATCGAAAACGAACAAATATGAAGAACACCAAACAGTGTACTGTTTTTCTTAAAGATGTTTTTGATAATGATAAGAACTTGTACAAAATGGAGAAAGATCGTTATGGAAATGTAACATACGTTATAACAGACGAAGGATCTGAAAGTGAAGAAAAACCATTCACAAAAAGACAAACAAGGAAGAGTGCATCTATGTTACAAAATCTTAATACTAGGTAAAAATTATATAACGTAATATCGAAAAGCAAACAATTTTATACATTTTCAACGAAGAATCGCTTCAGATTTTAACGTTCTGAATTATGTTTTCGTACCAAAACCATTCAATGATGATTAAATAACAAGAAGTTACTAAATTTTTCTGATATTCTAAAGTTTTTAACTGAATTCTATGGAAATAGAACTTTTTAAACACTATTTAATTTTATATCAATTAATTTTTCAAGCTTCCATTCAAGCTCATTGTCGCAACATGAAAACTATGTCGAATGTATTTCAAATGTTTAAGAAAAAAATTCGCTCGAAGTTAAATCGCTTTTAAAAAATTCCGTTGAATACCATTGAATCCAATAAAAAATGTTGGGCAGTCAGAAATACATTATTTTTCTGCATTTTATCAGAATTGTATGGTTTTGAACATTGAAATAAAAAATAACCATTTAGATGTTAAAATCTGAATGGATTCTTTTTAATACTTGAATGAATTAAGTATTACAAATGACAATATAGTTGTACATGTTAAAAAATTTGCACTGATTTTTCTAGTTTTTGTATATGAGTACAATTTTAATCTTTTGTTATTTAAGTTGCTATATTTGATTTACTGGTAAATTGATGTCATTGAAACGTTCTTTATAAGAATTGTACTGCTTGTTTTTCAAAAAAGACGGACATAAAAATTTATACTTTGTAGATTTATCTAGATTTATCAAAGACTAATTTTAATTTTTTTTTCTTCTAGAACCCGAAAAGCTGCGCAAAAATCTACCAGTTCTGATTCGGACGTAAAAAATAAAAAAAGCAATACCAGTAAAGCAAACCTGAAAATTAAAACAGACTTCTCAAGTGAAGAGCTAGATGTTACCAGAAGCAGAAGAGGACGAAGTACCAGCATTGCAGTTTCTTCATCAGAGAATGAAGAAAAATTAACGTCAAGGTCTAACAAAAGGAAACGTGATTCTGAAGATGTGATAATTTTAGAAGAAGTCTCTTTTTCAGCAAAAATAACTCGTGTGAGTTCAACGTCCAGTGTCAATTCTGTGTCATCAACCAAGTTTAAAAGTCCGAACGTGGGAAAACAAATGGAAACTGGATCTCGCAAAAAAGATAAAGTAGTTAAAGTTAAGATTGAAAAGCAAAGTGAGGAAGAAAGTGAAACAAATAGAAGTACGAGAGCCAGCAGAAGGAATAAAGTAGGCTATGATAAAAGCGACAGTGGTGACACAAGCAAAGAGGAGAGTGATACAGGTAAAAGAGTTACTAGAAAAAACAAACTGATTAATGAAAAAATAAAAGTAGAAAAGGCGCAGGAAGTCCAGCCTGAAAGTAAAGATAAGAAAGTTGGTAGAAGAGGAAAAGTGCTTGGTAATAAACTGGAAAAGATGGATAATCAGAATAATGATAAAGTGGATAAAACTGTCAGACGAGCAAAGAAAAGTAATGAAGACATAAAAATAATTGATATTGAATCAGAAAATAATGAAGCGGAAGAAAAGAAAGTGGATAATGAGGAGGAGTTGAGTAGCTCAGGTAAAGAAAGTGGAAGAAGGAAGAAAGCGGCTGACGGCAGCATAAATGAAAAGAAAGAAGTGGATAAAGAAAAGGAATCAACAAGCAAAAGTAATGATGATTTAATAGGTAAAAAAGCTAGTAAAAGAGTTAGAATTATTGATGAGAAGGAGGAGGTAGAGAATAAGGAGGAAGAACCTGTAAAAAAAAGTAAGTATTCTGTTAGAATGACAAAGACAGTTGACTACAAAGAATATGAAGAAGTAGCTGAAGGTGTAGAAAATCAAGGCGACGATAAAGGACAAAACGAAAAAGAAAGTAAGAAACCTGAGGAGGAAGAAAACGTGAATATAGAAGTAGATATCCAAGATGAGCAAGAAAAACATGTTTCGAAAGACAAAGAAAGGACAGAGGAAAAAGAAAGTGAAAAAGGCGATGTAAGAGTGATATCAGTTGATAATCAAGAGTCTCCGGCAAAGGAGCCTACCATTTATTCTTGCAAACAATGTGATTTGACATTTGATTGCAAAACGGACGAAATTGATCATGCAATTAATCATTCAAAAAACATGTCTCTGAAACTGCATAGGTAATTATTATTTGCAAAAATTATAAATAAAATTAATAATAAATTTAATTCGTTATTTATTATATCATATAAATAACTTAAGGTGGATTTACTGTTTTTTTCAAATAACATATATCAAATCAAATATATTAAGTAATATCACTATTACTAAAAAATATAGAAATAATAGTTTAAGTTTTTACCTTAATATTTGTTGAGATTAATTCATTTACATTTTTAGGGTTAAAGATAACAAGCCTGCATCTGTTTCTGCATCTGAATCTGATACAGAAGGTAATTGTGATCAAGAAATGTCAGAATCGAAAAAAGATAGTACAAATAGTAATGTTATAGCTGAAGAAGCAGAGATTATTGATGACATTGATAAAACTGGTGTTAATACCTCCGACGATGTAGATATTATCGAAGAAAAAACTACAGAAGAACAATCCCAGGAAAAACAGCAATGTGAAGACGAAGAAAAAGAGAAAACTGATCAGGAAAATGAACCTGAAGTAGAGGAACAAACAAAGCCGAATGATAATTCTGAAATATTTGATCAGAACATAGATGACAGGGTTTCGCTAACAAAAGAAGATATTTTAACTGAAAACATAAATGACGATACACCTAATCAAGACAACAAGGTCCAAGAGGAAGAGAAAGAAATTGTAGAAATAGACGACAATGATGATGAAGTCTTAGAGGTAGAACAGGATACGAAGCAAGACGCTAACAATGAAGATATAAGCATTATAGACATTGAAAAAAACGGTAAACATAAATTGAACTCACAGAATGAGCCAATAGTAGAGGAACATACAACAAATAATGATGTTCAAGAAGTTACAACTGATGAAGTAAGTACTAAACACAACACCGATGCTAAAGATTCTTTTGGAGAGAATGACGAAATGACAGAATCCATTGAAGATTTACTTAGCAGAAACGAGTTGCAAGTTATAGATGAACTGAATGATTCTGCTACTGAAACCAGCGAAAAAGAACTGGAAAAAAGCAGTTAGTATTATCACTATTTTAATACTGTAGAACTTTCAATGCAATTAAATTGAATAAAGAAAATTGTTTTGCAAAAGCTTTTTAATATTTTTGTGACATTTAATTGAATAATTTAATTTATATGATGAAAACAATAATTTTTTCATTGTTTATTATATATGAGCAATGTTGTACATGTGTTTTTTTTTTGGTTCTAAATCGCTAATTATCATTATAATATTTTTAGCCGAGGAAAATATCTGTGCTAATGAGCAGCAACAAGAAAGTCGAGACTGTCTGGAGATCGACTGTGAAGAAAACTTGGATTCACAGGAAAAAGTTCATGAAAGTGGAGAAAAAAAAGGCAAAGTCGAAAATTGTAATGATTCATCCACACTTAATGGCTGTTCAGTACCAGAGGAAAATGAGTCGACAGCAATTTCTGACTGTTCTGCTACAGATAAGAGCAGTAATGCAGATATGCCTTCGTTGGATCCCCTCGCAGATGATGGTGATACTGTAAATTAAACATGTATATTTTTGTTATTTTCATTTCATTTTGCTTTACTCATCAGTTGATGACAAAAATAATTAATACAAATTATTTGTATCGTCAATATGATGACCCGGAAAAGACAGAAAAAGAAAGAATTGATGGAGTGCAATTTTTTTACATAAATTGCGAGACAAAACATGGCGGTAATGCAAATTAACAGAAGCAGATCTTGAATTGTTATCAACGTTCATTAGTTTATACAAAATAAGTGTATATATCTGATTACAAAAAATAATAGTATCGTTCAAAATTAAACAAATTTTTGTCATTCGTTTGGTAATTATTTAACATGTTGGTCCATTATTCTTTCATTTTTTTTATTAGCAGCTTTGTATTTATTTCATATAATCACACATTCAATTTGTCGTTGTAAAAATATGTGTATCATAAGACGATCACTTCAAAATACATTAACTCAACACTTTCCTATATAGATTGAAGCTGAATTGAAAATATTTTTTGTATCTGTAATATTAACATGATTTGCATGATACAGAGGTCTTTTTACCTGAAATCATTGGATCTTCTGCAGTATCAAATTTAATGTCATAATTGATAAATTCAAACTGAATATTTTAATAAATATTGCAGGGAAAATGTTTTAGTAAGACAGTACGAATATCATACGCGACTTTCGGAGCGTGGCTGCTCGTTTTTTATGAAAAGATGTAAGTTGAAGTGCAGTGCGTGACTTTTATAGACAACAGACGTTTGTGTATGCACATCTGTTGTTTATAAATAAGATGTTTGTTAATCTCAAATTAAATATCTGATAACTAAACAGAAGAATTTTAATTGACAAATAATAAGTAATTTTGATGGGAAACAAGTAGTGCAAAAGTTAGCTATGCATAATCGATATGCATAACAAAAGTCTTAAGAGGCCTCATATTCTTTTCTCCCACATATTCGCGCAGACTGCATGTAATTTTGAACTTTGAAACAAAATACTCTCAATTTGTATATTTAACTGTTGCACCACCAACTTGCGTATTAAAAATGTATGAGGTAGTAGAATTTAATACTACCCAGTAATTGAATGTTACCACGTATTATACTTTTATAAATCAAATGTTCGTTTTAAACGAACAACAGAACTTATCATAAATTTAGGCAACTAAGATATGTGAATACAATATTTTTTAGATATAAGACAAACTAGACTTGTAGATAATCTTTTTTTTCATTCCGTTAATTAAATTCGATGAATCAAACTATTAAAAAACGACAATGACTTGTCAAAATTTTATTTTACCTCAAACTTATTTTAATTTATAAGTCGTAATATATAATAAATAAAGCATCAATTTTTATAAGAAAATAAGCCATTATATGATATGACTTGTTGTTAATATTCTTAGAGAAGGTTTACTTTTTAAGCAATCATCACTTTAGATTTAGAAGTCACTGAATTAAGAAATTGTAAATTTCTTGTTTTTTATGAACTGAGTAATGACGTTGAATTATATTAATGGCATTATGCAATTAAAAAATAATATTCAGATAATAAAATTTCTAGTCTGAGCTATATAGTTTGTAACTGTCATGTTAAAAATAAAAAATTCATGGTGTTTTCATTTATCAAGATTCGATATCATTTTATATCAAATATCAAGTTCGATACACTTGTATTCGCTGTTTTAATTAACAATACATATGTAATCAGCAGTTTTTATTAACATTGGAAAAATTATTAACTACATCAACGAATTTCAAATATTTATTAAAAATATCTACAACCCTTTTAAATAAATAAATCATAAAAAAAAAGCAATGCATTTTTGTGTTGCTGCAATTTTGTTTTCTGTTACCGTACAAAAGGATAAAAATCCGCAATTCAGTGATTTCGCAGCAAACCCACTGCATCATTTTTATTGTTGCACTTACCGCACGACATAAATACATAAAGATAAATGAAGTACGCAATAAGAGTAAAGCTAACGGGTATCACGTAGTATCTCTAACAAAAATCAATTTACAACATTTACAACTTGAACAGATTATACTAATTCTTTTTTTTCTCTCTCTGTAACTTACATTTTTTTTATTGATTTTAATCTGCTTCTTTCTTTGTATCTCTTTTTCTAGAAATGTTTTAACTTTTCTTTCATACAATACGTCTTTCACTCAAATTCTTTCGCTCTCTCATTTATTCTCGCGATTCTTTCATCCTAATAGTTTATTCTAGATTTTTTTTTTTTCTAAAAAACTATCCAAACAGAAAAACAAAAAAAAGAAAGGGACAGATTTAGGCAGCAGCTTTGACAAGAGGTTTTCTTGGCTCTAAAATGACTTTAAAGCCCTCTGCTCTTTTAAGGATAATGTCAGCCTGGAGCCTAAAGTCAGCTTCCTTGACGGTCGACTTGATGCGGTAATTTCTGAGGATCGTTGACAAAAGGATCTTGAGTTTGAGCATGGCGTATTTGCGACCGACGCAAGAACGCGGTCCAGCTGAGAAGGGCACGAATGCATAGTAATGGCGGTTTGCTGTCTTCTCTGGGAGGAAGTTGTCTGGGTTGAAGACGTCTGGGTTTGGATAGATATGCGGTTGCCGATGCATCTTGAATGTGCCGATGACCACGGTACATCCAGCCGGAATGGTGTAATCGCCGGACACTGAGTTGAATTTTAATAAATTTTATTTAAGTACAACAATTTGTTACGAAACAGCAAATTTTAAATAAACATAACAAAATATACACGTGTATGTAACAGATAAACTAAAAAATAATAATAATAATAATAATAAGAAAGAAAAATAAAATATAAAGCAATGTAAAAAAAAAAAGTTAATTTGTCTACTTTATCTTTTGATACAAATATTAGTCTATAATTCAAGTCTCTATTTTTGTGAATTCTTTAAGTTGATATAATGTCCCATTAACTAGTAATAAAACTTTTTTATTCTTTTTTCTTCAATTAATTAATCTTGTTACTGCAAATGATAGTTATATTGAGTTTAACATAACAAGTTATTACATAATTGTGAAGGCTTTACTTTTATGATTTAATCAACTTATACTCCATGATTATTAAAGTGCTATAAAAATAACATGTTTTATAAACAATATATTCTAGTTTTACTTTTTGTTTTCAAAACCATGAATCGAGAAACGTTAGAATTAAAAGTGAGTTTATGAATAATTAGTTTGAAAGATTACCTAATTTCAAGTCCGTTTTGATTTGTCGAGCAATGATGGGCACTGGTGGATACATGCGAAGAGTTTCCATCAGACATCGCTCTAAATACTTCATTTGCAAAGTGTCCTGGAAGGTGGCTGGTCGATCACTGTCACCAAAGATTTCATCCAATTCCTGAATTACTTTCTCTTGAATATCAGGGTGACAACCCATCATCGACAAAAAGAAGCTGGATCCAGAGGCCGTCGTGTCATGACCCTAAATCGATAATATTATCAGTAAGATCACAATTCAATAATCAACTTTACTATTCATCAAACATAATAAATCTCTGATCGATATGACTGAATACTTTTATTTCGTTTGTTCTGATCTAGATTTAAACTAAACTTGACACTTTATTTTAGCATCACAAAAGTTATATATTCATTATTTCAAAATCACTGACAAACCTCGAACATAATGGTGTCCACTTGTTCCTTGACTTCTTCATCTGTGAGCACGACGCCATTTTGTCCGGCTTCAATTAACAGGTCCAAAAAGGCCAGCCTCTTCTTTTCACCCACATCATTATCATCGACATCAAGATCGTCCTTCAGCCCAGCAGACTGACCAAACGAAAGACCCTCAACGACGGTGGTGTTCTAAAAATTCAAACTGTTTAATATTTGCATCCATTCGTTTGAGAAAATTATACAAAACCCTAACAAAAACATCCATATGGGATCCTATAAAAGAATTTGAAACAGGAACTTATATAGGAATTCATTTGGGTTCCTATATAAGAAACCCATTTTATGTGGGAACCTATATGAGTTCCCATATCGGTTCAATTTGGTCAAACCATCACCCATAATGGAACCCAGATAGGTTCCTAGATGGTGTGGGTTCCTGTATAGGAACCAAAATAAATTCCTATGTAGGTTCCTGTCTCAAATTCCTATATAGGATCCTATATGGATTTTTTTGTTAGAGAAGAGGCGACTAGTTAATCCATATATTACCTTTTCTTTATCAGTTTTCGTTTCAGTGATGATGTTACGCTTTCCACTCTTATACTCCTCCTTCTTGCGCTTGATAATTTTCTTCGTCAGTCCATGAATGATCTCCAGAAGCTGGATCTGATCCTTCCCGTACTTGGTGAGATTAAACAACCAGTCCGGTCTGAGCCAAACTCGTGTATGACGCAGATGGAGAATGTCACACATCCTGTGAACGATTTGAAATTAATATTCGCCGTAATAATTACGTAAGGAACTTATATCATTTTAGGTACAAAGCAATATCCATTGACGTTTATGACTCTGATGTAAATTTTGATTAATTGTTTATTGGTTTTAGACCAGCGCTGGAAACTGGTGCAAAATCCACCTATCTATCAATAATGTTTTTATTTGGCTTTTAATTGAACTGGAAACGTGATTGCAGCTTTGAATCAACACTACCGGTAACTTTCTCCAAGAAAAGGCAGATATTAGCGACGTTTCCGTTAATTAAAATCTGATTAAAGCAAAGCGAAAACTTGGCCATTAATGACACACACAAAAATGTGCAATGCCATAATCGGCGTAAGAATTTAATAACGCAGATAAAGCTTAAGTAATCATCAATGTTCGCATAATATTTGCATAATATCATTTTTTAAATAGTGCTGGTGTTACAAGTAGATTAAAGTTTATTCGCGACCTGAGTTTGCATGGAGAAACAAAATCGCGCGGCTTACTTCATAACAGCCATGGCGTATTCAAATCCGCTTCTGTCTTGCGTGGTTTTCGACACTCCCATGGCAGTTTCCAAAAGGATTTCCACGGTTGTCTCGGACATGTAATCGTGACAGTCGATTTCCTTGTTGACTTCCTTGCGCAACTTTGCGACAACAGCCCTGGAGTTGGCGTTGAACAGATCAATGAAACTTTTGAGTACGTTTAAGTGGAAGGTTGGAGCAATGAGCTTGCGATGGGCCCGCCATTTCTGTCCTACAAATGCCAAAAAGAATATCATAAGCATTGACAAAAGAAGAGAAAAATACAAACGTTAAATAATATTATTAGAAAAAAAAAAAAAGAGCAAAGTCTTCTGAAAATTTAAAACAAGTATTTTACTAATAAAATTATGTAAAATGTGTGATTACATAAAATATATTTATAGGTAACACTTTTTCAGTATATTAAAAATGTAAATCATCACTACACGATAAAGTAAAAAATTTTCATATGATAATTTTTTTTCAGGACTACTCTGAGTTCAATTTATAAATGAACGTTTTAAGGATGAATTTTGATAACAGAAATTCATCTTCTTTTTGGAAGGAAGCAAAGAGATGTCAAAGAAGGATGGCGCGAAAATTGTCAATGGAAAATTCAATTGAGACGAAAACGAGCGGCGATCATTTGCTTGATGTTAAATTGTGTAACCCGACGTAATTGTTATTCTCGAACGACCGTAAGTGGAAGTTTACGGGCGAGGAGATTGGATAACGAAGGCGCGCGTGCCGGGCCGGCGTCATTGTAGGGAAAGCACGCTCCTGCGGCTTCTCTTCCTGCTCGGCCGCTCGCGGACCACTCGCGTTTTCACTGGTCGCGCGTCCATGCCCGCCACCAATGCGACCCGAGTGTGTTTCGTCATAGGAATAGAGAAAAGTCGCGGGTCGAAATAAGAAGAAAATCAACGGGGGAAAAGGAGAGGAAGAAATGCCCGCCGCGTGAAAGTTGCGGCGATAAAACGCGCGACACGTAACGCGTGCACCGCGAAATTCCCTCGTACCTTTTTTTTCCAATTTTTCTTTGCTTTCTTTCGGACTCGGTAGATTTGCACCATTAAAGACAGGAATCACTCCTGCCTGTGCGTTTCCAATTTTATTGATCGTATTTCGCTGTATGTAATTTTATTTTATTCACTAGTTTGCGGTTGCATATTTTTTGAATAATTTGTTTAGCTGAACGCGAGTAGTACTTGAAATTGAAATGTTATAGTTTTTTAAGCTTGAAGTTTAATATGTTTGTTAATGAACGAAAATTGAATTTATTACAACTTTCATTTTTAGAAATTTTGGTATTTGAATCATTTTGTAAAAGTAAGCTTGAACATGCTCATATTTAAGCATGAATATTACAATTTTTTGACAAATATTTACAAACTGTTGAATTATATTTTATTAATTTTATTTGATTAACAAAAATTGGAAACTTCTGTTAAGTGACATATGTTCACTAAGAGGAAAATTAATTTATCTTGAAAATTAGTAGTCATTTATTAAAAAATAGAATGAAATAAAAAAAATAAAATAAAAGAGAAATGGAATAAACATTTTATTCAATTATGTCTGATTGATTTAATTAAAGTGAAATTAGAAATGCTTTACCAGTGGAAATGAGAAGTCCATTTCCAAGCCAGGGTTTGAAGAACCTGTATTCAGCAGATTTGTCGATGTAAACATGACTGGACAAGATTACCTCAACATCTCTGGGATCAATCAAGAAGACTACCAATTTGGGTCCGATCCACAGCTTGATCACTTGGTCAAATTCGAAGGACCTCTTGTATATATTTTTGAAGATGGCTGAAAATTGCATCATTCGCATTATTAATTGTAATGCCAATTTTGAAAACAGGTGAGTTTTAAAATTAACAATTATTAGTTAATAATAACGTTTCGTTTTTTAAATAATATTAATTAATAAATATAAATAATAATTAAGCCTACTATCAGAACTGCCGATAAGTTCCAAAGCATTCCCAATAACCGGATATCCTTGTGGTCCTGGCAATTTTTCCGCAAGTTCGATCATATGTCTCCTCGAGATACGGAAGTAAATGTAATAGAGGACCAAAGCGGGGATGAGGAGACTGAAGAAAACGGTAGTGGCGGAAAATCCACTGGCGGATGCCGTTACGACGGATCCGGCCACAACTTCCGGCCCAGTTGTAGACATCGTGAAATTAATCTGCGAAAGGCAAGCAGTTAAACATTATGTGACGTTATAAATTTTTTATTCATCTAAAGAAAAAAAAAAAAAAAATGAAAAGCGAGCAAAAAAATGTACTGTCAAAAATGTTCTCGTCTTAACAAAGAAATTTGTTATTCATTAAATTTAAAGTTGTGCGTGGTTACTGATTTGTTATTTCATTCGATTTTTATTAAACATTACAAAACTGGTGTCTTCTTTTCATTATTAAATTTAAGCTTTAACTTTTTTTTGTTTAAAAAATGGTCGATTAATATCCAATTTTCTTTTTAAACTGACTTTAAATTTGAACTCAAAATATTTTTAATTCAGACATCAGACTTTAAATTCTGGAAGATGCGCAAATAATATATAACTATATTATTTGTAGCTGTAAAAAATTGTAACTATTTGTTTGTCACTATAAAAACCCGCAAAGTCCAAGAGTTTCTAAAATTCCAAAAGCTGAAGTTACGACACTCGCAAGACACTAGTTTTTGTAAAGCACTGTAATTCTTCACAGGTTTCACTAATCTGTTCCTCTTATGATATTTTTTATTAATTTTCCCAGATTTGATAATGCACACTGATGTTACGAATCACTAAATTGAAACGGAGTAATCCAGCACCTGAGACGAACTGAACGGACGATATCCAGTCGATGAGCCACCACCGAACTGTTGGCTGTGTAACCGCGAACGCCTTTATAACCCTGCGTCCCACCAGTTCGGGTCTTTTATAAATTAATAGCCCCTACCAGAATTTATTTGCATCAATAATATCGGGAACCAATGTTACTCGGCAAATTTGATCGTATCGAGCTTTTGAAAATCTTCACCAGTTTTCACTTCTTCATTTGTTGATGACTGTTGTCTAGTTTTTCAGCAACTTTTGATGACATGAGGGATGTTGCGAAATTTATTGAAGGTGGCACAAATTTTGTAAAGTTTGATATGACGTCTTGAAATGTTCTGAAAAAATTAAGAGAGAAAATGGAATCTGCAAATTCTGGTATTTCCACATTATACATGTTCTTTCAGCTAGTTAAGCAAATTTGTCAGTGGATTCATTAAATTGAAACCAAAGTTTTTCTCTTGTTTTAATTAACTTTGTTTGGCTACTATGTATTAATCGAGCCAATATGAAACACATGGTGAACAATTTTTTTTCTTTTATTAATTTCAAATCTGTTAACATTTTCATTTTAAAACAATTTTCAAATTAAAAAGCTCTGAGTTACAATGGATAGTTGTTGCTGGAAAATTGCGTAAATCACCCGAGAATGACTTACAAAGAAATATCCAAAAATAAAGATGACTTTATACAAAGAAGTCATCAAAGGGTGAATACATTGAAAATGTTTTCAAGTAGTCGCAGATTTGGACGAAAAGTTCAACTTTTTTTTCTCAATAAATTTGGTACCAAGGGCTTGACGTTTGAATTATATAATAGTCAAGATCCAGAAAATTTCCCCGAAATGAAGTTTCGCTAAGCAGACAAACACGACGCGGCCAAGCGCGGGGTCATCAACATTAACCTGGACATCCGGCGATTGTAAGGAAAACAGACGGGCGTTTTTTCTCACGTATCTGCTAAACAACGTGTTGTAGCGTTTTTTGTCGTCTTTGATACGGATATGACTATCACTTCGTAAATCATGACATTCGCGCCTCAAATCATAAACTGTGTTTCACTTTCTCAGTGCCATTTCTGTTATTTTCTTTTCACTCGCACGAGGATGTTTCTTTTTTCTTTGTTTTATACAAGATTTTATTCACGATTGTAATTGGATGTATTGGAAAAAAGAGTAATTATGTTACTTTTTGAATAAAAATGTCTGAATCGTTAAATTAATACTTAGTAGTTTAAATTATTGATTGGAAAGTCTGGTTTTTCTGCTTATTTTCATGTATTGATATTTTTGTTAATTTTTTAAATTTTGTATTTCTTTCTGTCCATTATTTTTATTATAATTATTACATTTCAATTAAAATTTTTATCTAAAAGTGTGACATTTTAAACTGCAAGTATCGATATTGTGTCCATCAATATCAATCAGTTCTGGATATCAAGTTGCGAAACTTATTTTCCAATAAACATATTTACGTACAAATACACACAATGCAAATGAGGTACATGTTCAAGTGAAAGCATTTCTCAATCAATCATATTTTTTAAATAATGAAGTAACGTATATAATTTTAAAGCGTGGTTGATTTTAAAAGAATAGGATATAAATAAGAACCTCAAAGAAACCATTGAGAAAAACATTACACAGTGATAATTGAACAATTATTTAATATAACGAATAAGAGAATCAATTGATTGATTATTAATTAAGGGATTAATTTTTAAAGTATTTACTTGATATTAGATGTTCCCTAACAAAAAAATCCATATAGGAACCTATATAGGAATTTGACACAGGAACCTACTCAGGAACTTACTTGGGTTCCTATATAGGAACCCATATTTTCTGGGAACCTATCTGGGTTCCCTTATGGG
>JABFOV010003227.1:0-17074 GCA_022817685.1 Aradophagus sp. ZL-2020 | reverse complement strand
GCAGAAACGAGGTCGAAATCCGGTTATCGATTCGCAATTGTATGTCAAAGTTCGCGCAAAGGCTTGCTATTGATAATCATCATCCTCCCAAGTGTCATAATTAAACATGGCAGCTCGTATATTTGTCGTAATGTTTGCAAAAAAATTTGCAAAAATTTGTACTTTGTGATATTTTATAGTCGTGCATTATAAAAGTTCGTTGAAAAAAGTCTAATGTTTTGATATTTATCAAAATTGACTTCGTTAATTATTATTTATTCATGACAATTAAAACACAATTTTATAAAATTTACTAAAAAAAAGTGTCCTTAAATCGTTAACGAAAATTTAAGGACATCTATAAATTCTCATTTCGAATACGAATAGACAATAATTGGCTAATTAAAAATTAAATTATTAAATATGGATCGAACATTTGAATCAAATCAAATGCTCACTCATTTTTTCAAATAACTCAATCGCCACGCACCACCCCGGACCATATTCCATAATGTTGAAACCCAGATAAAAATCTCCAACGTAACTTCGTAACTTTACAACATTGGCAGCCCTGGCAAAAGCCATGTAATCATGTAAAGCCAACCTTCAAAACGAAATTCCGAACATTCAAAAAGTCGAAGGTAAAGATGCAAACAAACCAATGAGAACGTGACACCAGGGCGTGGCGGTCAAAAATGATCGAACTCACACATACATGAAGCCTAATATCCAATCACAATCTCTAAAATAAATGTGTGTGTGTGAAGTCGGTCACACAGAAGAGTGCCAATAGTTTTGGACAAATTTCACAGTACAAATGTCAAAAGTTAACTGTTAAGTTAAACATGTTTTTTTCGTTCAAAATATTTGTTTTAAAAAACAGTAAATTGAGATACTATGTAAACAAACAATGCAAAGAAGCAATTAAAAAAAACAACGTAAACAAAGATTAAAAAACAACCTCTGCGATTCATTGTTTACTTCTAGTATTTACATTCTGTCCAACCTCTTCTATTTTTCGTTTCAAACCAAAATGTCTACTTCCAATAATTATTTGTCTCTTTCTCGAATCAATGTCCATATTTTTGTCCAGGTCCAAAACTCGTGGCATTTTTTTCCCGCGGCCAACTTCACGCAATTCCGTGGACCAAAAATAAAGCACCCGAATCCCGAAGGTCACGTATAAATCGAAAATCGATTTATCCTCGTGTTTACAATCGGTACAATCTCGAGCTCGCTAATCTACAATCCGTGTCCACTTGACGGAAGCACATGGTACTCATAGCAGAGGCTAGGATTCCCGTCGACCTACTTTCCAAGCGGCCGTTCCATGCGCAAATCTAACGATCGATAGGGGGCTGTAAACAAACCGCCCGCGGCACAATCGTCCCGGACAGGTCCAAATAACCAAAGCCCAGGTAGATTTAAAATGAGGGGGGGGGGGTAAGGGGGGGGTAGTCTTTCGAAAACTCTCAAACAAATGCATTTCACTCGAAAACATTGCCGATAAAATGGATTACTGTTTGATCAAGTGGAATTCGCTTGGCACTAGAGTAATCCGTTTATCGCAAGCCGAGGTTTTTGGAATTGTTTTTGAGGGGGTCGGTGCGGGGTAGGGTCGAGTGAAGCGAGGCTTTCCTCCTAAAGCTAGATCAATGACGAAACAACTGGTCCCAGACGGTTGTGTCTCAGTTGTAGGCGGGGGGCGTGCGTGGGCGGGTTCGGGCGATGATTCGGGGGTGGCTCAAGCGACAGACTCGGGTTTAGGGTTCGAACAAGCGTGGGTTTGGATGGTCTCGGGGGTTCACTTGCTATTACCTGCTCACTGTAAACGAGACCGGCAGGCCCGGGGGGTCGTGGCACGACGCACCCAGTGGCGCCACCGTCGCTGCGAGTCGCGCGCGCTAGGTGGCGCTCGCTGCGCCATTGATCGCGCGAGTCGTGTAGATGGTCGGCCGATGTGCCGGAACCCAATGTAGAGGGCGGGAATGTGCTTTTTTTTACATGTCTGCGGGTTTATGAATCGTTTAAAACTATGTGCAAAAAGTTTGCCACGTTTCTTTGCAAAAAATTAAAAATGTATTTCGTCAATTTTATGCGATTCGGCTTTGCTTCATTGCGAGTCATATTTTTTTCTGGCAATAACGTTTCGTTATCAACGAATTTGAGTTTGGAAGACAAAAGTGTAAAGTGGAATTTTCTTTGTTGCATTTTAAGATAATTTTTGTGCAAGAATTAAATTAAAAAAAAGAGGGAACAAAAGTAAAATGTAATTTTTCTAACGTTGAATTCTTTGATAAATAACGTTGGTAATTTAAAATTATTAATTTCCTATACATTCTTCTCGACACGAAAATTAATTGAGCACATTTAAAAATAAAATATTTATTCCACGTTTTTTATTTTGTTAAGAATTAAACTTCTTCAAACGAAAATTGAAAAATTACTGTCCGAGTATATTTTTTGCTTTTCTTAGCTTGTTTATTATATTAAAACTCGTCTTTTTAAATTGGAAAATAATGCGTACGAAAAAACTTTGCAAATTTCATGCACATAATTTTTCTAACAACCGTACCATGACTTTAGCGCCAGTGCTTGAGAGTAACGATTACTGTTAAGTACGATTCGCCAAATGATGTTGGGTTAGGTTAGTGTCCACGGCGCGTTACAAAACTCTCGACTGGCAACATACATGACTCACTTAGCCGCAAGCGTAGTTAAAACGTCATACGTGACACGACCTCTGTCTTTATTTATAAGCCGTTCTGAAAAAAACTTGATTGAATCATACACAAAGCGTAACTAACCACACAATTTTGGTTTTTCAATTCAAATTTTTTCTTTGGTTTCTAATGATAATTTGAAATTTATCTCGTCTATTACGAATGAACATGATGAAAAAAAAATAAAAATAATAAAATAAATAAAAGGTTAAAAAAGACTTTGTGTTTTAAAATTTTTTTAAATACCATCTATTATAAAAATTATCCACTTATCAAAATCTAAATTTTTTTGTCGTTTTCAAAACCATTTTCAACAGCACTTGTTAAATTTAATAGTGAAAAATATTATAATAATCACAACCTCAAAGAATCCAAAATAATTTGTATTTTACTTTGAATATGAAATAACAAAATTTTTCTCAGTATAAATTCCAACGGTCAACAAAGCGTGAAAAAAATATAAGGAAAGCCAACGATCCTAAAAAAGAAGAAAGAAGATGAGGAAGAGGAATAAGGACTGCGTTACGTTTCCAGTTTTCACGGCATTTCCAAGCCCTTATTTACATCGTAAAAACGTTATAATCGCGCCTAGTTTTCAAAAGGCCATGATTAGTATCCTAATTAAAATGAGTTTTGTTACAAAAAGTGATGGTTATTTACACTGCTAACAGGAAAAACGTGGCAATTATGGTCATAAGCTTGAGCAACGTAATGATTACAAATTGTGATGTGGGGCAGGAATAAAATAAATAAATAATTAACCGGTGCCGTCGATAAACAACCGTTTTAAATGATATGGCATTTTTTCTCCGGAATACAAATTTAAATTTCATTTTAAGCAAATGAACTTTAGATTGTATACAATTTTTTTTTACAAAATTTTCATTTAGTGTTTTACAATAATTTTGTATGTTTTATTTAATTAATATAATTCATTAATATCATTATTAATTCATTAATATTAATTAATAATATTAAAAATCGTGAAAATAACAATAAAAAACTTTGATATAATTTATTTAAAAATACTTTTGTAACATTAAAATTATCCATTATTTCAAGGAAAAAACAAAATTCAAACAAACAAAAAACTTGACGCACAAAATTATACTAAATATAGTTTTTTTTTAATTAAGGAAATTAAATCATACTTTGATTTTACCGCCAAATTTCATGTGACCAATAGCGTATTGAAATCCAAATTAATAATAATAATAATAATAATGATAATAATAATAACAAGCAATAAAAAATGTTAAACTTTTTTTTTAAATTGAAAATAATATTAAAGAAGCAAATAATTCAAAACTACGTTTCTTAAAAATCAGTACCAGTAAAATAAAAAAAAAAGTACAAATAAACAGTAAATAAAATAAAGAATGAAAACTAAGAAGTAAAAAAAAGTTCGATTTAGATTCAATAACGAAAAAATATTTGGAGGACAAACATCAATACAAAAAGAAATGGTAATGTTTGTGTTTATCTTATTTTCATTGTTTGTATTTTATTGTCCTTCAAAAGTATATCCGGTATTGAATGTAACTATGATTATTCTTTTATTTTTGTCTATTATTGATAATAACTTTGTTTTCAATAAAACGAAAAAAAACAGTAATACTTGCAACGAAAATAAAAGTCGAATTCCTCGAATTTATATTAATTATAAGACTTATGTTTGATTGTGTTTATAACACCAAACATAAATAAAACAGAAAAAAGATATTTCTTTTCTCAATCACCTAAAGAAATTCATTTTTCGGCGTATTCGAAAAATAACATTATTCTATAATAAAATGACGCAATCGAAATTCGACATTATCTTTTATTACAAAAAATAATGTCGAATTTTGATTGCGTCATTTAAAACATTTTCATAAACGTCCTTGAAACGTTTGTTTACGTTTCTTTGTATATTGCATCATAAAAAAAAAAATTCATTTTATATTGTCCGATTAAGTTTTTTCGTTTCTAAAACGTTATTTACTGAAATTACAGTTTTAAAATTAGCAAAAAATGAATAAAACTAATGTAAAAGAAATCGTCGAAAAAAGAAAAAAAAAAACGTGTGCAAACAAACGATGATGATGCCATTTACTGCCAAACGCAAAAAAGCATCATTCGGCGAGACGAAAAAAGTAAAAAATAAGTTTGAATTCAAAGTCACCGAGCCAAGCACAATGCAAGCATGTAAGCGTCCTCAGTGACGTCACGAGGCAGACAGAGAAAGTGTGACGTTGTAGAGCGGGACAAGAAAAGCACTAGCAATAAAAGACTTACTAACCTTGTGACAGGCCGCGTCGTTGAATTCGCTCGACGAACAATCCCGATCGTGTGTCAGCTCGGCTATGGTGAGTCGTCCTGATCCCCAACAATCGTCGCTTTTCTTCGCCTCGTTTCCGCGCTTATCTCTTCCTCTTCGCAAAAGACTCGCAGCTTCGCACTTTTAACCTCACTTTTTACAGGACATCGGTGCCTTTTCCGGCGAAGACTTCGACGCGAAACGATGGATCAACGTTACGTTCAAGTCAGACGAAGCACGCGAAAACAAGGACGTAAGTATTAATGAGCTCGCCAAAAATATCTCTATCTTTGTCTATTGTCCTTATCGTCGTCATCACTCTTGTTTTGGTATCGCGCATTTCAAATAAACTTTCAACACGATAGCACGAACCTGCCGGCAGTTACAGCGTCATTCATAGTGTAGCAACAATGCGCGCAGCGCGCGGGAGAGTGGTCCGTCCTGCTCGACTGATGAGCGGTAAATGACCTTGCGCGCCGGTGTTGCTCGTAAACAAGCGTTGTTATGAATGACTTTTAGGGCCTGCTGATAAATTTATTTCGAATGTTTTGTTTTGTTTTATTCTAGATTTTTCTTTATTATTAAGATGTTTACATATTCTATTTTACGACTCTTTATGTATGCAATGTTTAATTCTTTGTTTAATTTTCTTTTTGTTTATTTACGATTGGAAATTTAGCGGCTTTTAGGGCGTGCTGATAAATTTATTTCGAATGTTTTGTTTTGTTTTATTCTAGATTTTTCTTTATTATTAAGATGTTTACATATTCTATTTTACGACTCTTTATGTATGCAATGTTTAATTCTTTGTTTAATTTTCTTTTTGTTTATTTACGATTGGAAATTTAGCGGCTTTTAGGGCGTGCTGATAAATTTATTTCGAATGTTTTGTTTTGTTTTATTCTAGATTTTTCTTTATTGTTAAGATGTTTACATATTCTATTTTACGACTCTTTATGTATGCAATGTTTAATTCTTTGATTACTTTTCTTTGTGTTTATTTACAATTGGAAATTTAACGGAATCGCTTATTTGAGTTTTATGTTATCAATTTAGACTCGTTTAACAAATTTTATATTATTTATTGAAACGTACGTATTATTTTATTTGCCTATACTTTTCGAGATTTCGTTCTTTGTTTATGTTTGTAAAATGTTTGTATGCTTTACTTTTTTTGTTTTGTTTTATTTGCTCATGTATATAATTAAAAATTTAACGGAATATTTTATTCGAACTTTATTTTAATAATTGACTTGCTAAATAAATTGTATATGGTTTATTTAAACATTGTTTTTTAATTATACTCTAAATAATTTGTTGTTTATTTATACGCACACAATTAAAGTTTTAACGGAAAATTTACCTATTATGTTTTTCAAATATTTATTATTATATAAATGTATAGTAATACGATTTTTTTTTGCAGGCGTTCGTGTCATCTTTAGTGATGAAACTACAGCTATATGTACAGCAAGTAAACGGAACGTTGGAGGAAACAAGTCAATCGGTTCTTTCAAGTTTGCCAAGAGTTTTAAGAGATGCTCAACTTTTACAACAGGAAGCTCTATCTTTGACAGAAAAAATGACCACGGTCAAAGATGAAATCGCAAATGTATTTTAATTCATTTCATTTCAAAACTATTTTATTAAACTATTTTATAAACCGTTTTTATTACTAATAATAACATGTTGTTTAATTTAAATTTTTCAATTCATTAATTTGTTTAAATACTTTTTATATTATTTTATAAATATTTTTTTGTTATTTATAATATGTTTATTATTTTTAATATTCTTTTTTATAAACTTTTATTATTCATGAAATAATGTGTTTTTCAGTTTGTAAATTGTTTTATTATGTTAACAATTTTCGTCTATTTTTCTAGGTCGAGAAAAATACTGCCATGTCTATCGAGACACTGGAAAAATTAGATAGGATAAAAACCGAATTGCAAACAGCAAAACAAAGATTACACGAAGCTGACAACTGGACTGTTTTAGCAAACGACGTTGAAGAGGTTCTATTTTTTTACTGAAATATTATCAAAATTAGGTTTACTTTAATTTTTTTTTTTTCATTTTAATTTTAGTTTATTTTTGCAATGTTTTTAAAAAGAACATAGTTTTTGATAAATTTTTTATTATATATATATAGATATTAATTTCTATCGTTAATTTCTAGATTGTAAAAATAAACTAAAGTTAAAATTTTTAATTTTAAATTTTTAAAATTATTAAGGCAAAAACATACTAAAACAACACATTTTAGGTTTTTGAATCTGGCAATGTGGAAATGATAGCAGACAAACTCTTCAGTATGCAAAAGTGTTTATCAATGCTGATCAATGTAGCGGATTATGAAGAAAAAAGGATGCAATTAGAAGGTCTGAAGAATCGATTAGAAGCCATGGCAAGTCCGAAATTGGTTCAAGCTTTTTCATCCGGTAGCTTAGGTATTGCATATAATAGCTATTTTATTAAACAAAAAACATGAACTTTTATTAATACATATTGTTTTATTAATGAAACTTATGTTTTTAGATCAATCAAAAATATACGTCATTATTTTCGACAGAATTGATAGACTGCCACAATTGCTTAAATATTACCACAATTGTTTGAAAGTGACGTTAAATGAAGAGTGGCAGAAGATCATTGGAATCAACCAGGACGATAATGTGTCTGCATGTTTACGCAATTATTATGATAAGTTATTGTCCTTTTGGCACGAACAAGTGAGAAAAAGTTTATTGAAATTTACTTTTTGATGAAAAAGTTTTTATGTTTGTAAATTCTTAGCAACGACTTTTTCTTTATATTTTTTTATTATTAACGTCTGATTATATAGTTGTTTAATTTGTTTGTAAAATGTGTCTATATTTCCCTTAAAAAAAAGTCTTAATTAGAAATTAAAATTAACATTCTCTTTTTCAGGCAAAATGGAGCAACAGTTTATTCAAAAATTTCTCCATCGAAACACTCATCGACATTTATGCAGACTTGCTTCGCAATTTGAATCCCTCCATCTTATCCTGCATCGATTCAACGTTAAAACAACATTCCAATGTGACGCAGCTGTCTCTTCTAATCGAGCTCAAGCAGATCACCAAACATTTTGCTTCAAATTTAAACAACGCTATCAATGCAGCCAGTTTGGATAAATTGTCTGAGAAAAAACTCTTGTCCCTTGCCCAGGCAATTTACATCCCATATGTGCCTTTCGTTGCAAAGTACGCCGTTTATGAAACCACATTACTGGGCCAACAACTTCATTCGATTGAATTCAATAACGAGGATCTGAGCGAATCAATAAATCTGCTATCTCTTAGCATTTCCAAAATCATCGACCATGCGAATGAGGCGAATAAGCGATGTAAAATTTTCACCGAAGGATGCGCTTATTCTGGACTGTTAAAAGTTTTAAATGTACGATTTCAATCTAATGATATTTAATTTAACATTTGAATCAAAATTAAAGTTTTTGTGTATTTGTTTTTTCTGTTAGAAATTTATTTTAGATTTCTCTTTGAGTTGTTTTAAGTTTAAATTTGTAGCAAAGCGAAAGTTGCAAACTTTCTGTACATTAGAATTTTAAGATATTCATAATAGGCAATCAATTATAAAATTAAGCAATTTTATTCTTGTGACTGAAAACTAATTAATATGTTCTGTTTTAGACATACTTTAATAATTACATGGAAAAATTCAAGGCCTTAACTTTGAAAATCGAGAAAAAGAAAATAAAACACGAGGACTGGAATTTGTTTCAGACGTGCCTGACGCTGATGCAAAATATAGGTAAAACGTCAAATAAATAAAAACATAAAGGAAATTGAACTTAAAAAACCAACTAATGAAATTATGATAATTCAAATCTAGAATAACCTGTTTTTTATGATTTTCAAGTTCAATTTCAACTTTACAGTATGTCATTTTATAATTAGTCTTTTTTTACAGACTGCTATATAAATTTATTAAAAGGGAAAAAATTAATTTCTTTTTTGATATTATTTTAATTATATTCGTTATTTCAGGACTATTTCTTGACCAAATAGAGCAACTTGAAAAAACTTTAGTGGTGGATATTTCAGAAATAAACAATAAACTCAAATCCAACGTTGAAAATATCTTCAATCAGTATACTAAATTATTGTTGACCACGTCAGGACAAGCTGAATTTGAGAATCTTGTTACATCTCTCCAAAGAGGTTTATAAAAATTGACATATAAGTAATATAGTGATAATATATATAAAAAGTAAATTAATTGTATGAGTTAGCTCATTACTTCATCAATTGAACTATTGTCGCTTAATTGATTTATAATTGATGAATTAATTATTTGGTGCATCAATTAATTGACTAATTTTATTCAACTTGAAGTTAATTTAATTAATTTAATTAATTAAATTAAATAATTTAATTTCCCAATATTTTGCAGAAGATACAAAAATTCTTGACCAAGTGATCAAACCGATTTACAAACTCAGCTCCGATCTCCACCATACGACCCACGACGTCATATTTTCACCAATTTTCACGCAGCTGTTGCTTATTCAGAAAGCACCAGCATGGACCACAGGAACTAATTTGTCAAACATGAACGTCGATTTACCAGATTACAGTTACGCTCCCCAGGAATACATCACCCAAGTCGGCCAGTACCTGCTGACATTACCTCAACATCTAGAATCGTTTTCCTTAAAAGACCACCCAAATTTGGCGCATGCTCTGAAAGCTGCGGATCCCCAATACAGTTCTGGGACCATGGACTTTACAGACGTGTTTCTGGAAATTATTGCCAAAAAGACTTGCCAAATGTTCCAGGATCAGACCCTTGGCATCAGCGAACTCAACTTCTCGGCTTGCAAGCAACTCGCCACTGATATTGGTAAAACTTTTCGAAGCATGAAATAAAGTTGGATAAAGTATTAATTTATTACAATTATAATTAATATCGAATTCACAATACTAATTATAATTATTATTATAATAATAATTGTTATTAATATTTATGAACAGTTATTAGAATTAAGTTTCTGAGAAGTGCTATGAAACATTCATACCAAAAATCAAAGAATAGGATTTGAAATAAAAATAAACAATCTACTAACAAATTGTTATTAAACTTTATTACCAGACAGAGAACATTCGTCTCGTCATTTCTTAAAAGCAGTTCTTTGTACAATTTCCATATAAAAAACAAAAAATATACATTTTTATACATAATTTCATAATTTAGAAATCTTCAGGCTTTAGAAATCAGCAGAATCGCTGATAATTAAAATAATCCTTACTTTGTGATGTATTAGATAATAATACGACATGTAATCTATTTTTCAGACTATCTCGGAAATGTTTTAGAAGAATTGGGACTGTCCTTGTCGGAAAATCTGCAACAAATGTCGCAGCTTTTGCGATTGCCACCAGAAGATTATCAAACTGGCAGTTCCGGTTGCAACGCTCGAGTTGTCGCAGCTGTTCGACAAATGCGAAACATCACTTCATCGGGTTAAGCATTTTTACGGTATACAAAAGTCAACATTCCTTTTTAACTTGAAAAAAATTTACTCCGATATTATCTAACATTAGAAATATTAGGAGTCAATTTCACTCCTAAACACTGTTAAGTTTTGATACTTTATTCTTCGATTTATTCCTTTTAAAAGAAAAAATCGTTGTGATAGTTTGAAAGTTGATTGTTTTTTTCTCTTAGAAACAAATAAAGTATCGTTTTTAATTTATTTTTACAATTCGTAAAAAAGAGTCCTTTTAATATTGAGTAAAAAATAAGAATACAAAATTAAACATTTAAAAATAAAATAAGCACTATCAGAATATACTTTTTAATAAAAAGAAAATAAGTTTTAACTATATCAAAGTTAATTAACCTTTTTTTTAACAAAAAAGTAACACAATATAATTATTTTTATAATTATATCAAAATAATATTTGCAACTAATGTCGTTCCAAATTCAAGACTGTTCAATATTACGAAATTTCTATAATTAAGCACACAAAACTTATTCATGACGAACAGACTAGAAACAATGATTAAAAAGGAACTATGTAGCAGTGTAATAACCTTAAAAAAAGAAAAAAATAATAATAATAATAAAATAAAATAAATTCAAAAATATTTCGTTGATGAAAAACAAACTTGTGCTTTCACATACGACACTCTACTTTTAAATGCAAATTGTTATAACGTTAATCACAGATGGAAAACATCTTAACTTTCCATAGTTACAACATTTGTGCGAGCTTTTCTCTTGTGATATTTATTAATCTAAAATAAAAGAAACAAAAGATCACATTAGTCATATTATATTATTAAAATTAACAGTCATAATAACATGATACTTTAACAGAAATCTACATGAAAAAAAATCAGTACATAAAAAAAAGCATCAAAGAGTATCTAGTACTGTACTATATTTACACCGTTATATAAAAATACATCGTTTACTAAATCGTCTGACTTTTTAACCATATAAAATAACTAAACAATGTTGTCAAAAAAAGTGACAAATTATTGATTCAGCCTAATTTTTTCTTAATTATATATTCGAAATAATTACCTTGCAATTATGTCGCTATCATTATTTGACTCATCACTTTCATTTAGATAAATTCTTTCAATGTTTTTCGATATATCTTTGCTCACTTTCAGTCTTTTCATCAAAATCAGCAGTGTCGATAATCTGTCAATCTGAAAATCATTCAATAAATTCAATTAATGCAATGCATTTAATTAGTAAATAGTTAATAAATTAAATAGTTGTTAACATTACAGGCTTATAGCGAACAATGAATTCGTCCAGCATTCGAAAACAGAGCTCCTGCAGTAAACTATCATCGAATATGCACGACAGAAACTTTTCTGTTACATATGGAAACTGATTTAATTCAATATATTTTAACGCTGAATCGATATTTAATTGTGATGACAGTTCTTCACTTAAGCACGTTACTGCTGTGTTAAACAAAATTGACATATATAATACCGAATTTTCAGTTGACTTTTTCAAAAAAGAAAACAACAGTACAAGATATTTTTTGAAGTTTCGAAATTCCTGCAACATTAACATAAAAACAAGTAAATGCATTGTTCAAATTCTAATAATGAAATGTTTGGTATCTGAAAAATATCTACATTCATTGCATATACCTTAAGTTTTCAACATTTATCAGTAAACGAAAACTAAATAATTTTAATTTAAAGAAAGTATTGTAAAAAATACAAATTTTTTTTGTATTAAACAAGAGCAAAATTTTTTAATACAAAAATTTTTTTTCAACAGAAAATTATATTACATTTTATTTTCGTTCATCTATAAACTTTGAAAAGTCTATGAATAATATGATATTTACATTAGTATTTTCATCTAAAGATGCTTTGTCGCATCTTGTGAATACTATCATTATAGTAGCCCATAATCTAGAAAAAATTTTCTCCACGACATCACATTTGTATTCCTTCAAAACATTTTTGGTATATTCAAGCTTACTCAACATTGCGTGCAAAGCATCATTTGCAAAAACAATTCCATTTGGAGTAATAAGACACTTGACATAAAAAAGGGTGAATTCGCAACACAACTTAGGGTTGATTTTGAAACAAGATATTAAAGAATTCCCAATTTTGAAGATACTCTTCAAAATCATTGTAATAAACTTCAGCGTTGAAAAATCAGTGTTTTCTGACAGTGGAAGAATTAGCGTACTGAAACAAAATAGTTAGATTTTAATTTATTCATGAGTTAAATTACAGCTTTCAAGATACACTTAAAGATTCCAACATTTATTGATAAACAAAAATTAATTATGTACAATTCAGCAACATATAGCGTAATCAAAAATGAAAAATTTACTTACTTTGATGCCCAATCAATTATATATGAAAAAAATTGTGACGCGTCGAAGTAGTTATCTTTATGCAAAACGTCAATCATTGACACATAAACTGAAAAGAAATGTTCCAATAATCTTAACATGGTTTGGTCTTGCTGATTACTCATAATATAATTTACTATCATAATTCTGACATGATCCAAAGACATCCAAAATGTTGACATTGCTTCATGATGCTTTTTTATCAAAGATATCTTAATATTGTCTTCTAGAAGGATATCTAAAAGTTGTAATCCTAGTATCTTTTCTGATGTACTAGAATTCTGAAAGAAAAAAAAAAAAGTTAAAGATAGACATTAATACAATTGATTGTCAATTAAATTTATAGATAGATTGAATGTGGTTGCAATATTTACAATGTCCAAAAGTTTGTTCAACAAACTTAAAATCTCATCAATTTGATCTAAATTTATGAGAATATCCAACGTTCGATAAACAGTGTCGTGCTTGGTTTCTGGATTTACTAACTTTTCCATACATACGTCAACATATCTTTTAAAACTATTAATCTTAGATTTTGGCAATAGAGAAAAGAATAGTAAGGAACATTCGCTGCTGGCGGCATTCTAGAAAGTAGATCAAAGATTAATAACTCACTTTTCGAAAAACAAGTATATTTTAAGTAAGATTTGAGTGTGAATGAAATTTCTAGATACTACAAACAAAAATTGAAGGAAATTTAATAACCTTAATTAGCCAACAATATTGTGTCACGTTTTGCGCCATGATATTCATGATATCTTGCATCTCTTCCTGGTAAATATCATTTGACATTTCATCTTGCCTAACGTAAGCCATGACATAACAGCATTCAATAAGTATTGCTGATAAAATATCTGTAAAATCGAAAGTATATTTCATCGTACTGAGATCTGCAACATCTACAAAATTAGAAGTACATTTAATTTTTGATAGTAAATGAGCTCACTTTGTACTTTTGCATAAATAACAAAAATATTCGTACGTGTTTTACCTTCAACATTTTTCAGTGACTCTGCTTTGTCCATCATATCTGTAACTTTTTGTAAAACCATGGATAGCATAATTTTAATCAGATGAAATGCAGTTTCACAATTAATTATATTTTTTGAATGCAACAGAAATGTTCGCATTGCATTTTTATTGACTATACCCATACGAACGATATCAGCAATGATTTGGCAATCATCACTATTCGACATTAGCTTTGCGTGTAACAATTTTATCGATAACTCAAATATTGCATCATTTCTAGGATCCTAAAAATATGTTTTTTAATAACTTTTATTAGTTCAATATTCTAAACAAGAAAGAATGACGTTATTTTTCAATTAATTGAATTTGATCATTATTTCAACTATTAATTTGCTTCTTAAAAAAATATGAATTAATTTTGAAATCATTACCTCAACACAGCTCAGTATGGAGGCCAAGGGAACAACATTCCAAAATTTCACATCAGTGTGTGTTGTTACGAATAAAAGCAATTGTAAAAATTCTTCTCTAACTTCGAAACATGGATCATAAAAACTTTTAGTTAATTTTGGTATAAATGGCTTCAAAACGTATTCTGAATTTTTGTTACATAGCAACATTGCGAAAATTTTGAATACTATTATACGAGCGTTCTTATCACTCATAGTATGGGTAATATTTATCATTACATTGAGCCACTGGTTTATAACATTATCTGGTATAATATCCCATTCTATGTTCATCAATTCCTGAGAATAATAAAAAATAATAAATAAATTACATTCATCTATAACAATCAAAAATGAAAAATGATTTGCTAAATGTTTCCAATATTTGACAATATTTTCGTGAATAATAAATATCGGAAACTTCATGCAGATGAATTTAATTAATTGCATAAATATAAAATTACCTTTAGGACAAGAAGACAAACGTTGCTATTGCTATCGCTTAATAATTTAGTCATAGCATTATATTGTTTTTGCAGCAATGGGTTATTGCTATTCTCATTTTTATCTTCTTTTTGAGTTACAGAATAAAGGAAGAATAAAACGTCTACCGCGTTGCCTCGAACCATAGAACCTGGTGCCTGAAAAGAAGAAATGTCAGCTGCTAATTGGAAACATGATTTTATACTTATTTAGCATTTAATTTATTCAAAAACGATTTCTGCAATAAGGTTTGTATTAAATTTGTACCTCCACATGAACCCACAGATACTCATCAAACAAATTGTTTAATTTGCGTTTGAATGTATTATTTCCGCTGCTGTAAAAATGTTTCAACATGAGCAAAATATTTTTTCCCAACTCTTGCCGACTTTTTGAATTTCTGTTTGATCTGAAACTAAAAAATACTAAGTTTCGCAGGCACTTATTTTCTATGATTGTTTTGTTTGCAGTCTTCGCATTTTGATAGGCCTTTGAGTAAACGTCAGCATACAAGTCTAAACTGGATGAACGAGACTTCATCTTTTCCTTGAAGCATTCATGAATGACCTGAGGTAAAAAAAGGTATAAAATATGTGTGTAATTTCTAATTAAATGTGTATGTTAAATTAAAAATGAAAAAAATAAATTTTACTGTTATCCATGTATCTCCAAGATCGAACAATTTACCAAGGAAACTTTGACCTATTTTGAACTTCAAAATGAGTTTTTGCGACAAAAACGTCACTACTTGGCGGATGTCTTCATCTTTAGTTAACAAAGGTAATGCATCTTTGATTTCACAAAGCCTATTCAAATGCTCCTGAAAAATAAGGAAGCTATAAGATAAAATATACCAGAGAAATGGAGTAGTATTTTATTACCACGATTATACACATAAAAAAACATTAATTTAAATTATTAATTTTACGGAATCAATTAACTCACAAAATATTATTTATATTAAATAATAATACACATTTATTACGTTAATTTTATATTGTTTACTATGTTGTTACTATGTTGTTTACTATATTAATATAGTAAACAACATTTTGTTTACTATATTAATACTCAATATATAAAGAAAAAGTGACAAAAGAAATTTATAATAAAAAACGAAATTATTTTAGTGACTTTGAAAATCGAAACATATTAAATAATTACCAATGAATTGTGACTGACTTGTGATGAATCATTGTGAATAAAAGTTAAAAACTTGATAGAATTTAATATTAAACTCTCTTTTTTATCACAATTGAGTTGCCACCATTTTTCAAATAGACTAGACACTGTATTTTTCACCTGAAAAAAAATTCTAATTAATTATGAATAGGTATAATTAAGATAGTTTTACGAGTAAGTGATGTAAAATATGAAACGATATTTTACCTTACACTTATAAAAATATATAATTTGAATTAGAATATAAATAAATTTAATTATAATAAATAAGAAATATCAATTTATAATAATAAGTATTAATAATAATAATAATAATAATAATTAAATTATAATAATTTTCTTACCTGATAATCCAAAATAGCTGGGAATATGAAATTTAACAACGAGATGACGTTTATCAAATGATTTTTTTTTTCAATCAAATCAGAGTTTTCTGAAATGCTCTCCAAAATAACATTTACTTCTGATTGTATTCGATTCAAATTCTCCTAAAAATTAAAAAAAAAAAAAAATTATTTAGCAAATGTTTCATCAAAAATATATTATTTACATGCAATTATGATTTGTAAATAGAAACATTTAAACAATAACGTTAAATTACAAAAATCGAACTCTTACTTGTTGATTAATCAGCGCATTTTTATTTTCTATAGCTGTATTACTGATGCTGGACAAAAAGACATTGAACTCGGACATTCTGTGACACAATTTTTTAAACATCTTGACATTTTTTAAGGTAGCTCTATAAAATTAAAATAATCTAACAATTTTAAAATTAATACCAAGAATTATTATATATTATTATATTATTATATAATATATAATAATTCTTATAATTATATATTATTATTATATATATAATAATTCTTATAATTATATGTTAGTCAGGGAAGACATCTCTTGTGTATATTTTATTTTATAGGATATTTCGATGGCTGGGAAGAAAAACCCCCATTCTCAAACTGGCAATGAATACGGATTGGGGGTTCTTTGTTGCTGAGTTGAGAAAGGGGGTTTTTCATTGTCAATTCGAGAATGGGGGTTTTTCATTGCCAGCCATCGATTTATTGAAAGTCAAGAAAAGGTAAACAA